>JBAMJV010013322.1:0-25071 GCA_037951105.1 Echinarachnius parma
CATCATCATCATCATCATCATAATCTACTTGAACTTTTTATCATGTTGAATTACAAATTTACTTCTTAGATGAATGGGGTAGGGACGCATATACAGTAAGTCTGTTCAAGTATGGTGTTTAAAGTAGAATTTCTTTGTTTTTAAATTTAGATTCAGCTCATATTTCTATATTTCATACATAATCCATAACACGAATATTACAAATAAGTGTTTCAAAACATTGTTATTGACGAGTTATCATCAATAAATTAGTGGTAATTTGTAAGCCAGTATTGTGGCTTCAAAAGTCCCGCCGAAACCAGCTGAATACTATGACGTCATTCATTGAGTAAGTCATCCTTAGCAGACGATGTCCGATATATAACAAACACATTTGATAGTGCCTTTTTAACATGACTCTGTTCAATCATCCTTGTTTATTAAGGAAAATATTTGTCATTATTTGCTCCTCTGCCTCACTCTTAAAAGCACTTTGTTGTTCTGTGACACACAATTTTCCCGTAAAGCATGCTAAATAACGTTATTTTAATCTATCACATCGCCCATAAGTATCACACACAGAACTGCACATTCAGCGACACCCGCATCAAAATACAGAGCTGTTGAACAATGGGCCAATAGATCGTGCCCAGACTTTGGCGGGTCTTTCAAGCAGACAAAGTAGGACGGTGTGTGACTTACTTCTTTGAATTTGTCTTTATTTCCGTAAATGTCTCCGAGTGAATGATTATTGTGTATAAGTCGAGGTGAACCTTATTTACAAAATGCAATTAAATAAATGCGCTTTCGTGACATGAATACACGTTTAGCAGACAAAATAAGTGCACTAATGGTTGTGTAGATTCGCAATGAGACATCGTCTGCTAATGTTAGACTTACTCAATGAGTGACGTCATTAAAACATTGGCGTTTTTTAGCGCAAAGAGCGCTTGTTTTCGATTCTTGTGATGGGGTTTTGTTTTGTTGTTGTAATAAGATATCGTGTTGGTATGGGAAACAAAAAAATATTAATTTTAATTTGTTAATCCCTAGCCCTCTAGTGATGCATTATTCTAATATTTTGTGATTTTCAATGAAATTCTACTTTAAGTGTCTAATACACACTAAACACCGGCCTTAAACATCATACTTGAAATAACCCACTTGCGTAAAAATAAACGAAACCGGACTTTAATAGCTTATACATCCACCATTCTTAAATGGGTAGTACAGTTTTGGTAAGGCTGAACTTAAGTAACCAAAACCTGCACAGTAACATTACAAAATAATAGTTATAACTCCACCATGCTCGAAAGGTATACGAAATTACATACGACTAGTAAAAAGCCTGTTATCATTCAAAAAGAGCCATTAAAACACAAGAGGGCGCTCTCTAAAAAGGTATTGGTTTAAACCATTTTTTCATACAAATGTATGCATGTGATATTTTTTTGAAATAATGATTAAATAGAGAGATCATCAACAAGTATTTAAAAACCGCTTTTGAACATTTTTGAAAAAGTGTAAGCATAACTAAATTTGGGGCCCAAATTTATTACGATCGGATATATTTATTGATATTTCAGCCATTTCTGAACCGATTTTGACTAAATAAAGTTTATTCTGCCCTTAGAATGGCATGTTCTTTCAAATTCAACACTCAGTTTTCCATTACCTCACACAAAATTGTGTTGTGCAGCGCCCTCTCTACCAAAACTGAACTACCCCCTTAACAATATATGTTGATATTGGTATCATGATAAAGTTTGGGGAAATGCCGTTAAAATGATTTATCATGCACTCTGATCACTTCACGCTTCACCAAACACGACCTAATTATTCAGAGTCATCCCGTGTCCAAGTTTGCAGTTTTCTTGTTTTGTGAATGGTTGCATCTGTTGTCTGATTTTCGAATATAACTTCATCCTACATGTCATATTCAGGGACCCCCTGCCTCCATACAGTGCTGTTGCTGAGGGGAGGCCTGGAAGGATCCCCTTCCACCTTCATGAACATGAAACACATTGGCAACCAGCTGGTATTTTGTTTTGAATCACCAAAAGACAATGGCGCCTAGATGACGTAATCAGTCATGGTCAATGTTGAAAATCTTGCTATGCTTAGTCTACATGCCTATATATTATGTGTGCCTATTTTCAAGACATTTCAATTTGCATAAATTATAGAAAATAGGCCTAATTAGCATAGATTCAGAGTGTATGAATTTTTTCTTTTGATCCCGCAAGGAATAGGCTATGTGTGCCAAGTAAAACAGTTGTACCCCAAAATGCAGGCTTGGACTCATTACCAAGTCTACTAGAGGCCAATTTGAATGACCATTGATAACAAGGTATGCTCTTTGTGCAAATTCACTTGCTCCGACGTGATTTTGAACGACTATTTACGAATTCGAATGCTGCTTTGACACGACGATCGCAATCCACGCGAATTCGTTTGCTCCTATTATCAATTTGAATGACACAATCGCAAAATTGAGCGGGAAAACCTATACATAGACCCACATTCAAAGAAATGCAATTCATTATCCTGTCCCAATTTCGAGGGAAATTAATAAGGTAAGTTGCTCATATAATATACAAGGGGTTAAAAACATCTTTTAAAAAAAACATCTATCGATGTCAAAGATTTTACACAGTGAACGCTAACCTATTTCGTAGCCAGCTGCTCCATAACGAGTCACCTCACTTTGAGCCAGAACAATATGCACGTCCTTGTTGGCTTTGACAGAGAAGTTGACGCGCACATCAAAGGCCTGTTGTACTGGAACGGGCGGCAGATCATACCGGTACTCGTATCTTGCAGGAGTGGTAACAATGAAAGGCGCTGTAGAAATATAGAGTGGAAAGTGTTAAGATTTAGATGATCATATATTTGTATTAAATTTATCTCAGTAAGTTATCAATCAAAACAGTTAAGCGTTTCATATATACATGTACATATGTATACCTATCTAGTTTTCTAAACCCCTCAAAAAAAGTTCGGAAACTCAAGTTTAATCGATCATATCTCTCGTATTTTTTAATAAGAATACTCGAAATTGGTGTCACAATAAAGCCTCATTATATACCTTTCAAACGGTGCACTATGTGAAGTGATTATGCAATTGGGGCGATTGCAGTAGCCCAGAGAATAGGGGGAGGCAGGAAGTGAAATCTCGCAAAATGGCCCCAATGCATTCAATTTACGAGTGCATGACTGTGTTGATCAGTTTTCTAAAGGTTAACATTCTATTGAATACTGCCACCCTTTCCATTCATCAAAATTGTTGAATTGGATACCATTTTAATGGAAATTATCTCTTCATTACGATGGCATATTAATCGTAAGGATTATGCGAATGGAGTGTGTGCAGCGAACCGGAATATGGAGATGGGTCGAGTGTGAAATCAGACAAAAAGATATGGAGTTGACAAAAAATCAGAGCGTTGCATTTTTTTCGAGCTTTTGGGAGGATTTTTTAGCATTTCAAATGAAATATTCATGATCAAATATGATATCAACGGAAAGCCCAACAACTCTTCTGTATGAAAATGTGAAATTTATAATGATTTTTGTAAAGGGCGGCTGCAGGGAGATGAATGGGAGGGAGCCTCAAAAGTGACCCATTTTGAAACGCTCTGATTTCAAGGCACTATTCATGCGTTTCAATTGAATTCCTCTCATTCATGGCCAACTCATTCAAGTCGCATTACATCCTCTACACAATGGTATACAGATACCGACACCAAATCAGAGCGTTTTGAAATGGGTCACTTTTGAGGCTCCCCCACATTCATCTCCCTGCAGCCGCCCTTTACAAAAATCATTATAAATGTCACATTTTCATACAGAAGAGTTGTTGGGCTTTCCGTTGATATCAATTTAAATCATGAATATTTTATTTGAAATGCTAAAAAATCCTCCCAAAAGCTCGACAAAAATGCAACGCTCTGATTTTTTGTCAACTCCATATCTTTTTGTCTGATTTCACACTCGATCCATCTCCATATTCCGGTTCGCTGCACACACCCCATTTGCATAATCCTTACGATTAATATGCCATCGTAAGGAAGAGATAATTTCCATTAAAATGGTATCAAATTCAACAATTTTGATGAATGGAAAGGGTGCCAGCATTCAATAGAATGTTAACCTTTAGAAAAATGGTCAACACAGTCTTGCACTCGTAAATTGAATGCATTGGTGCCATTTTGCGAGATTTCACTTCCTGCCTCCCCCTATTCTCTGGGCTACTGCAATCGCCCCAATTGCATAATCACTACACATAATGCATCGTTTGAAAGGTATATATAATGAGGCTTTATTGTGACACCAATTTCGCGTATTCTTATTTAAAAATACGAGAGATATGATTGATGAAACTTGAGTTTCCGAACTTTTTTTTGAGGGGTTTATATAATGTATCTATCTATCTATCTATCTATCTATTTAGATAGATAGATAGATAGATAGATAGATAGATACATTATATAAACCCCTCAAAAAAAAGTTCGGAAACTCAAGTTTCATCAATCATATCTCTCGTATTTTTAAATAAGAATACGCGAAATTGGTGTCACAATAAAGCCTCATTATATATACCTTTCTACCTATCTATCTATCTATATTTGTCTTTCTTTCTTTATATCTATATAGTCTGTCTATCTATCTATCTATCTATCTATCTATCTATCTATCTATCTATCAATATATATATATATCTGTCTATCTATCTATCTATTTATCTATCTATCTTTCTTTCTTTCTTTCTTTATATCTATATTATATACATAACCATTTTAGGGCCATTCTTTGAAAAGTGAAACCTTTTCGGAAAAATTAAAGTTTTATTTTTCTGTAGTTTTGTTCCATTTTTAGAATGATCCATGTGTAAAGTTTCATGAAATACATGATTTGAAGTTTAAAATGAAACTTTTTTACTCATTTGCATAAATTTACATATTTCAATATTTTTATAATAATCATAATTCAGAAAATAATCAAGATATCAAAAGGATAATTAGCAAGCTCATTCTTCTCACTTTCCTGTACAGGTTGATACCAACTTTGTAAAAATTCAACCTTTCATTCTTTTCTAAACCCGATATTATAAAATTCCCATTTTTCCATTCATATTGTACATGTCACACACGTGACCAACCCAAAATGTCACACACGTGACCAGACGTTGCCACATAATTAAGTACTATAAAACACAACGGTTTGATATAATTCTCATTCATTGCTATTATTGTACTTACAAATGTATAGTACTTCTCTGGTAATAAGATAAACATTATAGCTATTCATATTTTAAAGAATTTTCCAAATGAAATTTAGTTATGAAAAAAGCGCTCCGTGCGAAGTCACACACGTGACCCATGCCATTTGACCTCTGACATTGAGTTACGTAATCCTTATAAAATCTTTTGTGTTAAGTTTGAAAGACTACATCATATTCAAGTCACATATGAAGTAAAAAATCATTTTAGTCTCATACTTACTGAAATATAAGCATCCCATTTCAAAATTTGTCATGTTTTGGGTCACACACGTGACCAAGAATGGCCCTGTAATAAATGTGGGGGCCCACATTTATAACAGAATTGTGAACCAGCCGTTAACATTTTTTTTTAAATGCTTCCTCTTTTCAAAAATTAAAACAAAAGGTTTTTAAGATTATCTGTCTATCTAATCACTACTTCATCAAAACATCACTTGCAGGGCCATTCTTTGAAAAATGAAACTGTTTTGGAACAAATAAAGTTTTTTTCTGTTGTTTTATTCCATTATTGGAAAGATCAATATCTAAGGTTTTATAAAATATATGTTTTATGTTAAATATTGAAAATTCATTACTCATTTGCATAAATTTGCATAATTCAATATTTAAAAAAATCATAACTCCAAAAATAATTAAGCTAGCTCATTCCTCTTACTCTCCTGTACATGTTGATACCAACTTTGTGACAATCGAACTTTATGTTACTAGCTAAACCTAATATTTGTAAAATTCCCGTTTCCATTCACATTGTACAGTATGTCACACACGTGACCCAGACATCCCCACACAATAACATACATTAAAAAACAATTGTTTGAGTTTATTTATTTTTTGTACCATTTCTTACCTACAGATATATATCTGTTGTCTAATACTATATAATATGAACATTAATTGAGCTTTTCATATCTCACAGGATTTTCAAAGTGAAATTGAGTTTTTAAAAATTTCTTCAAAAATGCTCCCGTGCAAAGTCACACACGTGACCGATGCCATTTGACCTCTGTCCTTGGGTAACGTAATCCTAATGAAATCTTTTGTGTTACACTTGAAAGACTTCAACATATGCAATTCATATATGAAGTTCACATCATCATACCTCCTATACTTACTGAAATATTAGCATCCTATTTCAAAATGTTTCATATTTTGGGTCACACACGTGACCAAGAATGGCGCTGCACAATATTTTATTTTAAATGGTTGAAACCGATAAGTGTTTAGTGAGCGCCCTCTTGAGATTTAACGGCTCTTTTTTAATCATAACATGCTTTTTACTTAGACATTTGTAGTTTTGTATTCCTTTTGAGCATGATGGAGTTATAAATAGTAGTTTGTAATGTAATGGTGCAGGTTTTGGTTACAAAAAATCAGTTTGACAAAAACTGTACTATCTTTACCAGAATTTAACTAACCCTTAAAAGGGGACCACCAGGCAAAGAACAACACATTATTATATGATGTTTTGGTACCGTTTTGTGATATCAAACAGATACCCAACATTTTGCAAAGGGTTGTGTAATTCATAAACAAATCAATTCATTTCCACCACTTACGGAACCACTGCTATTTCCTGATTCCATACGGGCCAACCATTTGCGAGTGCGCCAATGCTATTCACGCGTACGTTTGTAGACAATAGATTCCCGGGCGATTCGTTCGCTCTGCATACATCGCAATTCACCGCACACATCGCAGTCTTCGCAATTCAGACCGCATGAACGCATGCTTTAGAATGGTGATGTGTTTCCAATTAATTTTTTTTTCTAGAAACATATTTTTGTGAACTTGTTGATGGAATGGAATACTAAAGATGTTACCTTTCTTTAATAAGAATAATATTTTTGCGTGGTGGTACCCTTTAAGTAACACAAAATACCTGCACAATAACACTATAAACTAATAATTATAACTTCACCATGCTCAAAATGGAAAATTACGAACGACTAAGTAAATAGCCTGTTATCATTCAAAAAGAGCCATTAAAACACAAGAGGGCGCTTTCTAAAAATGCATTGGTTTGAACAATTTTTCATACAAAATAACGCATGTGATGTTCTGTTGAAATAATGATTAAATAGAGAGATCATCGACAACTATTTTTAAACCTCTTTTGAAAATTTTGGAAAAAGTGTAAGCATTTTTTTAAATTAAAACAAAAATCATCGAATATATCAGGGCCCCATATTTATTACGATCGGATATATTTATTGATATTTCAGCCGTTTCTGAACCGATTTTGATCAAATAAAGTTTATTCTGCCATTAAAATGTTATGCTTTTTCAAACTTTTACACTCAGTTTTTCATTATCTCACAAACAAATTATTTCGTGCAGCGCCCTCTACAAAGCCTACCGTGGTAACCTGCAGCAGCAAGAGATCCCGTGCATAGCATGGTTGTTGGAGTTGTTGAAGTCGTCTCATTCCCCGGTGGCATCGGTATTGGGGTAGTCTCCAGTCCTGGTGCCATTTCCGCTGCATGAGGAACGTAGTCATGAAAACATGGATGGACACGTCGTATAGGTTTTTATAAACAGATGATTAGCTGATGGTATTGGTGTTATGATTCTAGATTAACTGTTGTTTTTTGCTCTGTACAGTAAACACTAAGGTCTTTCTAAACGGATACCTTTACGTTTCACGGACGCCTTACGTCAGTCCGAGGCAATGTGAATCGGGACAATCTTTAATAGCATTTTGTGTTGCTTATTCCTGAAGATATTGGGCCGTATGCATAAAAACAAGCAATTGCTTGTGCTAGCCTTTTACTTGAATCGGTATGCATGAAAACAAGCAATTGCTTGCAAGCAAAAGCATTTGCTTACAAGCACAAGCAATTGCTTACTGTTCGTAAGCAATTGCTTACCAAACAAGCAATTGCTTGAAACCGTATGCAGAAAACGAACCTTTTACTTGTCTTGATAAGCAATTGCTTGCGCTTTTTCAAGCACCTCCAGACCAGCTTGAGCTCTTGCTTACTCATGGCATTCGCGTTTAAGGATCAAATTTTCATACCGTTTCAGGATGATTACGAGCTCCTTATTCCAGAGGTTATGTTGTGATTTCATATCAAATTTCTGTTATTTTAGACTTTTTACGGCAATTTTCGTCCATCGATCTGCACAGAAACCCCCCTAATACTCTGTGCTGTTTACCCCTATTTGCGTAAGCAAAAATACTGCTGCCAGGTTGGGCACGAAGCGTTGTTTTTCTGCAGTGCGATGTTCGCACAACCGTAACGATCCTTTGTCCAACACGAAGGCAGTGCAAGCAAAAGGTTTCAGCACAAGCAAAAGCTTGTGCATATGAATTCAAGCAATTGCTTGAACTTGATCTTTTGCTTGACAAGCTCTTGATTGTGCTTAAAGCAATTGCTTGTTTTTATGCATACGGCCCACTGAGTTTATCGTACCAATTTACAAATACATGACAAATAAATTCTGTAAAAAAGGAAAGGTGTTGCAAATTTGCATTCTTCGAATAATCTGACTTACCTTTGATGCGACAGTTGGCTCCCTGAAAGCTAGGGCTGCATCGACACACGTACGACTCCTGGCTTTCTACACACGAGCCTCCATTGTGGCAGGGGTTACTCACACAATCTGCATGGGAGACGAGAAAGTTGAAATAAAACAATTTGTACTTCTTGCTGATGATGAGTTTGATGTCCAGTGGGGAAATGAGCGCACATTTGTTAGACTGGACATGGAGTGTAGGCTACTGTGAACAATGGCATGAATGGGGATGACAAAGAAAAGGGAAAGTGCTCCCGCCCACGGTAGGAGTATTTCCCCCCCCCCCCCCCCCCCCCTCAATTTGGGCAAAAACAATTTTGTTAAACGTCACTTCATGAGAAAGCATATCTATGTTTTTGGTATACAATACACAACTATTCGAAACTATTTAGGGGTTGCTTCCCAAAGCATCCCCACCTGTCATGCCTGTAAGCTAGTGTGCCCTGGCCACCTTATTAAAAGGATTATTAAAATCTTCAGATTATAACCAGGTGCTCTCAATATAACCAACATGTATGCATATGACTAAAGCACACGCACCATAAAACAAATAATTTAATGGGTCATGCCATCGATCGAACTACAGGTTTTCCCGCTCAATTTTACACTTGTTTCAATCGAATTCATTAAGGGTCATTCAAATTCACGCATTACCGCGTAATCGTTGGTATCGGTCTTCCAAATTCCGAATAAGTGCATGCGAATTCACGCATACGCACACGCTTTCGTGAATAGACACAGAAGTTCATTTATGGGCATTCGAATTCGCGAATGTGCAGCCAACTGTCAACTGCCCTTTCGCGAATTCGAATGACCATTGAAGAAAATGTATGCTCTTTGTGCAAATTCACTTGCTCCTACGTGATTTTGAACGAATATTTACGAATTCGAATGCTGCTTTAACACGGCGATCGCAAATCGCGCGAATTCGTTTGCTCCTTTTATCAATTCGAATGACACAATCGCGAAATTGAGCGGGAAAACCTATTTCTAATGATATGACTGTTAGTGCTTGCTAACCAGTAAATTTCACCATTTAAGAAGACAAACATTTATTTGGTGCCTTTAGTAAATGTGTACCACCAACATTGTTAACAAGTAAGGAGTTTACATTCTTTCTCCATCAGTTTACAAATGGTACTCCATAGCTGTAGACCATGGTTTAAACCATGGTTTGTACAAACCTCCTTTGTGAATCCGGGCCAATGTGTTTCGATAGAGTGACTAAATACATGAACTTCTTCAGTTTTTCTTTCATTTAAATGGATAGTTGAGTTCTGGTAAGGAAAGTACAGTTTTGGTGAAACTGAATTTTAGTAACCAAAACCTGCATCATTACATTACAAACTAATAGTTATAACTAGAAAGGAACACAAAATTACAAATGACGTAGTAAAGATCATGTTATCATTCAAAAAGAGCCGTTAAAACGTAAGAGGGCGCTATTATGCTCTTTCAAATTTTACACTCAGTTTTTCATTACCTCACAAAAAAAATAAGTAGTCTAGCGCCCTCTCTACCAAAACTCAACTATCCCTTTAAACACAATATATCTAATGCAGTCTAATCTAAATTAAATATGTTGAAGACATCCCCCAATGGTTGAAATAGCAGATCTTGCATCAAGGGATCTAAAGACCAGATAATTTTTAGTATATATCATCTGCATAATTATATCATACAAAATCATACCTCTAATGGTGAAACATAAAGAGAAAATGCAATCGGTCCGAACACAGACCTCAGACGAACTCCGTCCTTTATGCTTAAATTAGAAACACTGATTTAACAATAGAAGATTGGGATTTATCAAAAACATCTGCATTATCAATAATGATAATAATAATAATAATAATAATCATAATAATAATGATGATAATAATAATAATTATTATAATAATAATAATAATAATAATAACAATAATGATAATAATAATAATATACTCGATTTATATAGCGCCTAATATGATTGATAATCATCTCTAAGTGCTTTACAATGATAACATTGAACATAATAATAATAATAATAATAATAATAATACATGTACTACTAATAATACAAATAACCAGAACGTCAATGACGTAGCGCTCATCCGCCATCTCGCAACATCAAATATCGCAAATTTCATGTGGTACACTTTTCAACTGGTCAAAAAATAAAAATTTGATGCCCTGGAAGGGACATAAAAATTATAAAAAAATTAATTAGAGTGAAAAAAATATATATTTGACGCCCCGGAAGGGACATGGGAAAAACAAAAACAAAAACAAAACAAAACAAAACAAAACAAAACAAAACAAAACAAACAAACAAACAAACAAACAAACAAACAAACAAACAACAAATTAAAAATTTAAAATTTAAAAATAAAAAAAATAAAAATTACCATAATTAATGAATGGAGAAAAAATTCAAAATTCTGTGTAGAAGTTTAGTGTACCAAAGTTAGCTCTACCAGATAAAGCAAACCAAATCAAAATCGGTCGAGAAATGAAGGAGAAGAAGCATTTTTTGTGATTTCGAATAAATTTGCATAAATTACCATAGATAATGAATTTCACGATTCTGTGTAGAAGTTTTAAATCCCCCTCCTAGCCCTATCTTATGAAACAATCAGAATTAACATCGGTTGAAAAATAACGAAGAAGAAGCATTTTGAAAATTGTGGACGGACGGAAGGACGGACGGACGACGGACACCACGCCATGGCATAAGCTCATCGGGCCCTTCGGGCCGGATGAGCTAATAACCATAATAATAATAATACTACTAATAATAATGATAATAATAATAATTATAATAATAATACATGTACTACTAATAATAATGATAATAATAATAATAATAATAATAATACATGTACTACTAATAATACAAATAATAACCATAATAATAATAATAATGATAATAACCCAAATATTTATAATAATGTAAAAACTATCAAAATGTTCAGAAAGAGGGTAGCATTTATATAGTATGTAAACATATGAAATACATGTAGTTAGTTCATTAATACGTTACAATTATTTATTATCAGGGACAACTATGAAGACAAAATATATCACAAAAACATTGTCAAAATTCTACCTTTGATTCGGCAAAATAATACAATTACAGAATTTGATACTAGAATGAGCAGGGCAATTGATTTCGACAATGGCAACACCCTCAAATAATTTGTAATCATGTGAAAGAGAAATTTGTTAGCATGTTTATGCAATAAACAATTTAAGTAAATAGGTTTCCCAAAAATGTTACCATATTTGAAAACTCATCATCATATTGAATTATACGTTCTGCAGAAGAATTGTCTAGGAACTTAAGCATGCTTAGGAGTGGTTTATATCAGCCGTTTAACTTTTTATACAGGAAACTAGCCCTTTTTTGTAGACATTGTTCACATTTTTAAAAAATTAATTATAAAATTTGAATTCAACCATTTTTTAGACGCACATTGTATTGTTGCTGGTAGAGTGGAGTACTAAAACTAATTATTTTTAGATATCAAACGATTATTTTGAGTCGTTGGTTCCCTTTCAGTGTAGGAGTTCAATAAGTATACCTGGTAAGCGGCAGAAATATCTGGGTCTCGAGTCCGTCTTGAAGCTGTGCTGGAGGACTTGGCCCAACTTTCCAGATTTGGTGAGCTTTGGGACGAGTTGGACTAGCGTGCCGTTTACCTTCGTGGTCTTACACCATGTACACGGCCACCTCGGGATCTCGTCCATGCATGTTTCTATAGATAACAGTGAAAAGGGGACATTCTGAACTTAGGTAGTATCACTTTTAATTACTATAATACTTATACTTATGATAATATATAGTAATGAAAAATTAAAAAATGATGATCACTATGGTAATAACAACAATGATAATGATATTAACTCGGGCAAATTGTCATAGACCCTAACGGGTTTTGACCAACAGTATTGTTACACAGTAGTTTTCATTGCATGCAGCAGCGAATAGAAATTTACAATACATTCGGATGAAGAAGCCTTTACAATACACAATAATATCTGGTTTTATATTGAATTAGAATAATTGTTGAGTATAATGCTTTGATTATAATATTTATCGCATTTCATAAGTACATTTTCACCGCAAAGAAACATTAGACAAAAATTGTTTACCTGTAACTTGAGAGTTTGCCCAACAGACCACCACCATTACGACGACGAGGCGGCGTCGAAGGAGAAGCTTCTGGAAATTTTGAATTGAAATTGTATATAGTGAAAGGGAACATTTTAGTTCATAATCATTTATGAAAATAAAGGAATTACATATAGGTCAACATCTACTATACAGGGTGTCTCAGAAAGAATGCAACACCTACGATCCTTCATTTCATCAACATCATCGACCAAATGTCATTGTTTTTTGTTTGATTGGGTAGAACATTCTTTTTCCAACAAGATGATACCATAAGCATTGATTTTAGGTAAGGCGTTTGGATCCTAGGGCCATTTTTCTGAGGCAATGTCTTTTCCTAAATTTGCTACTTTTTCGTCTCCGGCGATCCTCTGAACACTGAGACATTCTCGCCCCACGGCCTCCCATAGACAGAAGAACCGCATGCCTGCTCTCCCTTTGATAAGGAAGACAATGTGAGCCATACCGTATGGGGTACTTGATTATGCAACATTGTCTTCTTTATCAAAGGGAGAGCAGTCATGCGTTTCTTTTTCTATGGGAGGCCTTGGGGCGAGAATGTCCCAGTGTTCAGAGGATCGCTGGAGACGAAAAAGTAGCAAATTTAGGAAACGACAAAACAACGAAAAATGACCCTAGGATCCAAACGCCTTACCCAAAATCAATGATTATGGTATCATTTTGTTGGAAAAAGAATGTTCTACCAAATCAAATAAAAAACAATGACATTTGGTCGATGATGTTGATAAAATTAACGATCCTAGGTGTTGCATTATTTCTGAGACACCCTTTATAGGCCATTCCTTACAATAACGCCCCCCGTGGGGAAGTATATACATTTTTTAAAGACAAGAATGCCATAACTGCTTTGAGAAACTTTCGACACCATGTAGAAAGTAATTAGAATTGAAGTCGTGAAGAAGTATTTATACTTACCATTTTATATATATATACCGTGGTAGCAAACACCTATAATCGGAATCTTTGGAAAGTCCAGTTTATATAAGAAATAACACATTTGCCAATTAATGCAGTTTACAAAAAAAGCTGCAACATTAAAACCGTTTTTGCTGAGTGTTCCCCCATGCATGTCATCTCTGATCTTTCAATTACTGTGATCCGTATATTAAAATGACACAAAACACGTCTTTGATATATCATTTCATTGCGTTCTAAGCAAACATCAACCATGTTGTTACTATAGTTACCATATAGATTGAAGTACTAAAACTAAAACACATCTTTGATATCATTTCATTGCGTTCTAAGCACACATCAACCATGTTGTTACTATAGTTACCATACTAGCTGTACCCGCGGAAATCCGCGGGTTTTTGTAAGAGAAAGACGATGATGACATACACCACTTTACTTTACTAAATATCCCACAGTCATCATTTAAATAGTAAGACAAAATAGACTCGGGCGACTCAATCCCGCCCCCACAACCCATCGGGGCCCCGTCCAACGATACATCCGGCCAATGTATAACAAAATCATGATGATTTAGTATCCACGCAAAGTTATTCAGTTATCCCCCATATTTCATATGATCCATAATTTGTTCTGCTTGTATTAAAATAGATACAATACACTATGTATGTGTTCTTGCTAATAAAGTAGCTTCGCCGCTCCACCCCTCCCCCCGTCCCCCCTCCCCCCCCCCCCCCCCCCCCCCCGCGGCTCCAATTGCCTGTATGACAAATAACCCGTCGTGTCCCCTACACATTTCATATCATAAACTAAGTTCTCCCGCATATACCTTTGTTCATATTTTTGTGAAACCCGATGATACATGTATATTCCCTTGAAAGGAATAGTAACCGTATATAGCCTACATGCATTTGCGCTATACATGAGCAGATACTTCCCCCATCCATTCTACCCCACCCCCGACAATTTGTTACGCTTGTATCAAATTAGATACAGTACACTATGTTCGTGTTCTTGCTAGCTTCGCCGCTGCCCCCCCCCCCCCCCCCCGTGTCTTCAATTGCCTGCATGACACATAACCCGTCGTGTCCCCTATACAATTGATATCCAAACTAAGTTCTCCCGCGTATACATTTTTGTATATTCTTGTGAAACCCGATGATAGCCGTTTATACATGCATTGCATAATAAATGAGCAGATACCTCCCCGTCCATTCTACCCCCACCCCGTCGGCGTCTCTTCTGGTACTGCATGCCATCTTACCACAAGCTGGCGCAATTATAGTATCGTGTACGGTAGGGCGAATAGAGACGATGGTCAGCAGGTCAGTGAGCTATGCAAATAAACTACGGTTCGGTGGGGTGATTAGATGACTCCGCGACGTGTATACACGGCTGTACAGCCATTGCGCGTTGTATAACCACAGCTAAATTGAAGTTGTCGCATTTTGTCGTCGATGCACTTACAAACACAATGCCAATCGGCAATAGCGATCATTACCATACCATCCGCGTAATATAAATATTGATATTTATCAAAACCTGGGTAGATTCGCAACGTATAATATCTAAAATGGTTTCTCAATATATTATTTGTTTTATCTACTCCAATTTATATTCTTACAAATAATTTTACGGCGATAAATCGTTAGTCAGTGCTCGGCGCCTTAACTTTAGCAACCGGCATTGCTGACTTTCCCCTTTCTTCGATCTGGAGGACGACCACGGGGCGGGAGCGACTCGGGAATACCTTATTGTCCTCCGCAAAACGTATATCCTTCGATCCCGACGGTCGGGGAGTCGCCGAATTCTCGGGGTGAGGATATCTCGAGTGGGACACATTTGGGGGATTGAAGCTTACCGTATTAATATAATAGAAGACTAGCTGTACCCGCGGAAATCCGCGGGTTTTTTGTGAGAGAAAGGCGATGATGATATAGCGATACTTTAAAAATGTATTATTCCCAAAGTATGAGTATTGGTATTTCCCGAAGTGCCCTTGATATTTGTTTGTAAGACACGGAAGAACTAACTGTCAAATTTGAAAGAACAAACAATTTTAATGACAGAATAACCTTTATTTGATCAAAATCGGTTCAGAAACGGATGAAATATCTACACCATAAACATATTTGTATTCAAAAATTCTACACCGGGGGAAAGTTGTTGATGATAATCTCTATTGAATCATTATTTTAACAAAACTTTAAATGCACAATTTTGTATGAAAATGGCCAAAACCAACCATTCTTTTAGAAGCGCCCTCTTGAGTTGCAATGACTCTTTATGAATGATAACAGAGGATTTACTTAGTCGTTTGTAATTGTGTATACTTTTCGAGCATGGTGAAATTTTAACTATTATTTTGTACCGTAACGGTGCAGGTTTTGATTACTAAAGTTAAGTTTAACCAATAGTCAACTATCCCTTTAAATAGGACAAAATAAACACGGGCGACTCAATCCCGCCCCGTCCAACGATACATCCGGTCAATGTATTAAATTAGATACAGTTATGCTCGTGTACTTGCTAATAAAGTAGCTTCTCCGCTCCACCCCCCCCCCCCCCACCCCCCCCCCCCCCCTCCCTCGACCACAATTGCCTGCATGAAACATAACCCCGTGTCCCCTAAGCTTTTCATATCCAAACTAAGTTCTTCGGCGTATATATTTTGTCATATTCTTGTGAAACCCGATGCTGATTTTCCTTTGAAGGGAATAGTAGCTGTCTATAAGTATACGTATTGCATAATAAATGATCAGATACCTCCCACATCCATTCTACCCCCCCCCCCCCCCCCCCCACACCCCGGCCCCCAGACGTCTTCTCTGGTATAGTACAAATGCAGTAGCTTCCACTGATTCACGGCTGGCATAATACAATAATCTTACCGCAAGATGGCGAGAATGTATAATCGTGTACGGAGCGAATGAGCAAAAGAGTGACCATTGTCGATGGTCAGTGAGCTATGCAAACAAACTCCGTTACGGCGGGGGTGATTAAGAAGACTCCGTTGGCTTAATACAATGCACAGCCTTCTGCCAGAGTGTTATAAGCGCAGCTAAATTGAAGTTGTCGCATTTTGTCGTCGATGCACTTACAAACACAATGCCAATCGGCAATAGCGATCATAACCATACCATCCGCGTAATATAAATATTGATATTTATCAAAACCTGGGTAGTTTCGCAACGTGTTATATCTAAAATGGTTTCTCAATATATTATTTGTTTTATCTACTCCAATTTATATTCTTACAAATAATTTTACGGCGATAAATTGTTAGTCAATGCTCGGCGCCTTAAATAGGCAATGCCGCATTGCTGACTTTCCCTTTTCTTCGATCTGGAGGACGACCACGGGGCGGGAGCGACTTGGGAATACCTTATTGTCCTCCGTAAAACGTATATCCTTCGATCCCGACGGTCGGGGAGTCGCCGAATTCTCGGGGTGAGGATATCTCGAGTGGGAGGCATTTGGGGGGTTGAAGCTTACCGTATTAATATAATAGACTAGCTGTTGGCGCCCGTTAAACGGGCGCTCTTTGCTGCGGCAGCCATTTTATTTTTGTCGAGGTGTTACTTGTCCTTTAAAGCTATATTTTTGGTTATTTCGTTGCTTGTATCAAAAAATGAACGGATCGTGACGCATTATCGGTCTCTGCGACAAATATTGCGCTTGTATCACAAACTGCACGACGATCTCCAAATAAAGTATTGGTCAATGGGTGATTTCAAGTATGGTGTTTAGGGCTGGTGTTAGTGTTTATCAAACAGTTGTTTGTGTGTAATAAACACTAACACCGGCCTTAAACACCATACTTGAAATCACCCATTGAAGAGATCATTTTGTTTCTTTCAAACATCTATATATTGAGCTGTTACATAATAAAAACCTGCGAACGGTTATCTCCCCCCTATTTTTATTTATTTTTGTATTTATTATTATTATTATTTTATTTATTTATTTATTCATTTATTTTATTTATTTTTTTTTTTTTTTGGGGGGTGGGGTGGAGGGGAAAACCTCTCCATTATTTTGGGCGATGGACCCCCTCCCCCCCCCCCCCCCCCACACACACACACGCACCTGTGGAAAACGGCTACATCCCCCAGCTCCCTCCCCACCCCGCCCATCAATGCCGCCTCCTAATGTACACAAATAACCAATTGTCTTGGTCTCTACCCCGAACATCGTGTCGCAAAACAGTTTTAACACAACAGATCTGTTTGGATACATGTATACTTTGATAATTCGAGACCCCACCTTTTTTTCAAGTGCTTGAATATCATACAGATATAAATTGCGTCATTCCGGGGAAAATTGTTATCATTTCCTTATCCTGTGTGTTTTGTTTCGTTTTTTGCCGCTTTATAAATCAAAATGGGTGCGATCACCCCGTGAAAATCATTAAGGTACATTCACTAATGCACACGGTATTGGAAATAATTCAGAAGATTAAGAATAATCAAAACATTGTTGTATTGTAGCACCCGTTCCTTACAACAAAATAATACCAAATATATTATAATCAGTTATATTTATACACGTACTTATATCTATTTGGTTGCTGATTATTCTATCAAACTATAGATTACATTATTTTGATGCTATTTTAGGCACTGAACCACCCCCCCCCCCCAATCCCCCTCCCCTACGCCCCCCCCCCCCCCCCATTCCCCACTTACACAATACACCCACGAAATGGTGATCCCCTCCACCTACTTTTGGGCGATAAGCACCATCTAACTGTTGGTGATGGATAACCCCATTCCCCGCCTAATAAAAAGCTTCGGAAAACAGTAACCCCACCCCCCCCCCCCGCCCCCATCAAGTGTTCCTGGTCAACGATGAATTTTGTAGAGTAATCCCTCCTCCTCGTAACATCCCGATTGTACAATAAAAACTGCGTAAAGTTTTCTCCTCCCCGCCCCCCCCCCCCCAACTCCCACACACACACACCCGTATTTTGGGCAAGGATCCCCTCCCCTGTTTTGGGCGTTGCCGCCCCCCCCCCCCCCTCCCCCCGTCAACGGGGGAAAACAGTAATATCCTCCCACCCCCACAAAGGCCCCACATCCCCCGGCGCCCCTGCCCATCACCACCACCCTCGTTGTACGAACATTAACCAATTGTCTTTGCCCCGGCCTCGAAAATCTTGTCGCAGAACGATGGTTATCATGCAGAACAGAATTGTTTGAATTCAATAAAATATGTAACATGTATAATTTGCTACTCAAAACCACATCTTCTTCCTGTTTTTTTTTTTTTAAGTTTGTGAATATTGCGTCATTTCTTAGTAGCATGCTCCCGGAGAAAATTCTAAACATTTCTTTTTCCTGTCAACCTTTTTTTGCTTTGTTTATAAATCAAAAAGGAATACAAAGTCACCCCGTGAATAATCATTTATATACACCACTGATGCATGCGGTATGAGATGTAAATTGTCACAACAATATTGTATTGTACAACAATCAGTTATATAACCAAATTAAAATGATAATAATAATTTGCTACTCAAAACCACATCTTCTTACTGTTTTTTTAAGTTCGTGAATATTATTAAGATATTATAAATTGCGTGATTTCTTAGTAGCATGCTCCCAGAGAAAACTCTAAACATTTCTTTATCCTGTCAACAAATCAAAAGGAATACAAAGTCACCCCGTGAATAATCATTTAGATACACCACAGATGCACGCGGTGTACAAAATATCTTTTCCCCTTTATACTATTTGGAAGATCTCGCTTAACCATATAGACCAAACAAATATCCTTATAGATTTGCCATGCTATCTCACGTATCAAGTCAATTAGATTATAGCGAGCTGCTCCGATGTGAAATGGGTACTTCATATCCAGGCGTTATCAATTCAACGTCGAAACCCGCCGGAGACTAATCTTGTTTCACCATCCACCAAACAAATATCCTCGGATTTTCCACGCTATCTCATATATCAAGTAAAGAGTGTAGCGAGCGGCTTCGTGGTTAAATGGGTAATCAGTATCCACGCGTTATCAATTCAGTGTCGAAGCCTGCCAGAGACTCGCTAATCGCTATGTAAATAAACTCATTCTGCGGAGCACCTCTCGCGTTCCTGAAGATTACCGTAAGCCACATATATAACAATGCGTCGATTGGAACCGCTCGCTGTAAATGTAGCTCCTTTGCACGCCAAGGCATAGGTCGCCCTTATCCACGCGATTCAATGAGCGCAATTCAGTGTTGCAAGTCACCGCAAACATCTCGCGGTCCTGAAGATTATAGTAAGCCACATATATAACAATGCGTCGATTGGAACCGCTCGCTGTAAATGTAGCTCCTTTGCACGCCAAGGCATAGGTCGTCCTTATCCACGCGATTCAATGAGCGCAATTCAGTGTTGCAAGTCACCGCAAACCAATTAGCTGTGTCAATACAGCCTTCGCTAGAAGGGTCCAAGACCCTACCTTTTGAATATTCATTAGCCCGATCCGGCGAACGGGTGGCGCTCATCGAAAAGCGAAGCTCGGTCGCACGGGAATGATGGCTAGTACTTATCCAGGCTACTCTTTAAAATCGATGGCGATCCCCGCGTCATGAATAATGAATAAATTAGACGAACTTCGGGGCCATCTGGACGCCGATCTCGACCAGGCAGGGAGTCGGGAATGCAAACGGGAGGTACTCCGAGACCCGGCCCGTCGACCCGTCCGGGTCGCGGCGATCGAGAAGGGCCGGGAAAAGAGGAGATGTGTTTTTAGAAATCGCCATTGGTAACGCACGCGCGACCCCCCTCGTAGCGTTAGAGTATTATTATATATAGACTAGCTGTTGGCGCCCGTTAAACGGGCGCTCTTTGCTGCGGCAGCCATTTTATTTTTGTCGAGGTGTTACTTGTCCTTTAAAGCCTAATTTTGGTTATTTCGTTGCTTGTATCGCAAAATGAACGGATCGTGACGCATTATTGGTCTCTGCGCCAAATATAGCGCTTGTATTACAAACTGCACGACGATCTCCAAATGAAGTATTGGTCAATGGGTGATTTCAAGTATGGTGTTGAGGGCTGGTGTTAGTGTTTATCAAACTGGTGTTTGTGTGTAATAAACACTAACACCGGCCTTAAACACCATACTTGAAATCACCCATTGAAGAGATCATTTTGTATTCTTTCAAACTTCTATATTTTGAGCTGTTACATAATAAAAACCTGCGAACAGTTATCTCCCCCCTATTTTTATTTAGTTTTGTATTTATTATTATTATTATTTTATTTATTTATTTATTTTTTTATTTTTATTTTTATTTTTTGGCGGAGGAGGGGGGGGGGGGTGGGGTGGAGGGGAAAACCTCTCCATTATTTTGGGCGATGGACCCCCTCCCCCCCCCCCCCCCCCCACACACACATACGCACCTGTGGAAAACGGCTACATCCCCCAGCTCCCTCCCCACCCCGCCCATCAATGCCGCCTCCTAATGTACACAAATAACCATTTGTCTTGGTCTCTACCCCGAACATCGTGTCGCAAAACAGTTTTAACAGATCTGTTTGGATACATGTATACTTTGATAATTCGAGACCCCACCTTTTTTCAAGTGCTTGAATATCATACAGATATAAATTGCGTCATTCCGGGGAAAATTGTTATCATTTCCTTATCCTGTGTGTTTTGTTTCGTTTTTTGCTGCTTTATAAATCAAAATGGGTGCGATCACCCCGTGAAAATCATTAAGGTACATTCACTAATGCACACGGTATTGGAAATAATTCAGAAGATTAAGAATAATCAAAACATTGTTGTATTGTAGCACCCGTTCCTTACAACAAAATAATACCAAAAATATTATAATCAGTTATATTTATACACGTACTTATATCTATTTGGTTGCTGATTATTCTATCAAACTATAGATTAAATTATTTTGATGCTATTTTAGGCACTGAACCACCCCCCCCCCCCCCCCCCAATATATACACCACTGATGCATGCGGTATGAGATGTAAATGGTCACAACAATATTATATTATACAACAATCAGTTATATAACCAAATTAAAATGATAATAATAATTTGCTACTCAAAACCACATCTTCTTCCTGTTTTCCTGGTTTTTTTTAAGTTCGTGAATATTGTTAAGATATTATAAATTGCGTGATTTCTTGGTAGCATGCTCCCAGAGAAAACTCTAAACATTTCTTTATCCTGTCAACAAATCAAAAGGAATACAAAGTCACCCCCGTGAATAATCATTTAGATACACCACAGATGCACGCGGTGTACAAAATGTCTTTTCCTCTTTATACTATTTGGAAGATCTCGCTTAACCATATAGACCAAACAATAGATTTGCCATGCTATCTCACGTATCAAGTCAATTAGATTATAGCGAGCTGCTCCGATGTGAAATGGGTACTTCATATCCAGGCGTTATCAATTCAACGTCGAAACCCGCCGGAGACTAATCTTGTTTCACCATCAACCAAACAAATATCTCGGATTTGCCACGCTATCTCATTTATCAAGTAAAGAGTGTAGCGAGCGGCTTCGTGGTTAAATGGGTAATCAGTATCCACGCGTTATCAATTCAGTGTCGAAGCCTGCCAGAGACTCACTAATCGCTATGTAAATAAACTCATTCTGCGGAGCAGCTCTCGCGGTCCTGAAGATTATCGTAAGCCACATATATAACAATGCGTCGATTGGAACCGCTCGCTGTAAATGTAGCTCCTTTGCACGCCAAGGCATAGGTCGTCCTTATCCACGCGATTCAATGAGCGCAATTCAGTGTTGCAAGTCACCGCAAACCAATTAGCTGTGTAAATACAGTTTCCCCGTTCTAAATGAGCCACAGATACTAATCGCTCGAAAGGAATGCGCTCGCCGTTAACGACACGCCAAGGCATAGGTTGGTCTTATCCACGCGATTTCATGAGCTCGATTCAGTGTATAAATTGACCACAAGACCAATTAACTGTGTCAATACAGCCTTGGCGAGAGCGTCGGAGACCATACCTCATGATTATTCATAAGCCCGATATCTACAAATCCGGCGAAAGGGTGGCGCTCAACGAAAAGAGAAGCTCGGTCGCGCGGGAATGATGGCTAGTACTTATCCACGCGACTCTATCAAATCGATGGGGACTCGCGCGTCATGAATAATGAATAAATTAGAGGAACTTCGGGGCCATCTGGACGTCGATCCCGACCTCGCCGGGAGTCGGAATGCAAACGGGAGGTACTCCGAGACCCGGCCCGTCGACCCGTCCGGGTCGCGGCGATCGAGAAGGGCCGGGAAAAGAGGAGATGTGTTTTTAGAAATTGCCATTGGTAACGCACGGGCGACCCCCCTCGTAGCGTTAGAGTATTATTATATGTAGACTAGCTGTTTGCGCCCGTTAAACGGGCGCTCTTTGCTGCGGCAGCCATTTTGTTTTGTCGAGGTGTTACTTGTCCTTTAAAGCTATATTTTTGGCTATTTCGTCGCTTGTATCGCAAAATGAACAGATCGTGACGCATTATCGGTCTCTGCGCCAAATATTGCGCTTGTATCACAAACTGCACGACGATCTCCAAATGAAGTATTGGTACAATGAAGAGATCATTTTGTATTCTTTCAAACTTCTATATTTTGAGCTGTAACATAATAAAAACCTGCGAACGGTTATCTCCCCCCTATTTTTATTTATGTTTGTATTTATTATTATTATTATTTTATTTTATTTTTTATTTTTTTTTTTTTTTTTTGGGGGGGTGGGGTGGAGGGGAAAAACCTCTCCATTATCTTGGGCGATGGACCCCCTCCCCCCCCCCCCCTCCCCCCACACACACACACGCACCTGTGGAAAACGGCTACATCCCCCAGCTCCCTCCCCACCCTGCCCATCAATGCCGCCTCCTAATGTACACAAATAACCAATTGTCTTGGTCGCTACCCCGAACATCGTGTCGCAAAACAGTTTTAACACAACAGATCTGTTTGGATACATGTATACTTTGATAATTCGAAACCCCACCTTTTTTCAAGTGCTTGAATATCATACAGATATAAATTGCGTCATTCGGGGAAAATTGTTATCATTTCCTTATCCTGTGTGTTTTGTTTCGTTTTTGCTGCTTTATAAATCAAAATGGGTGCGATCACCCCGTGAAAATCATTAAGGTACATTCACTAATGCACACGGTATTGGAAATAATTCAGAAGATTAAGAATAATCAAAACATTGTTGTATTGTAGCACCCTTTCCTTACAACAAAATAATACCAAACATATTATAATCAGTTATATTATATGACCTATAAAGATACTGGTGTGCGATTGGTCAAAATGATGTCACGTGACCATCGCTACAAGGATGAGAAGCGTTATATTGACCGACCAGTCAATATAACGCCGTTATATTGACCGGTGACGTAATTTACGTCACAATGGGTGTGTGAAGATGAACAATGTGCGCGTATTAGCATCCTGGCACGCGCAGCGTTTTTAAGCTTTCTACGGAGATTGCGCGATCCGAAAGTAAATTTGAAAGGACGGTCGAATAAAGAAGCATTTTGCGCAGCATTTCGATAACAACACGTCTGTTCTACTGGAAGGATTTCGATTTAATCTAATGATTTTCCCTTGTCCATAATTTTATTTCAACACCAAATTTATATTTATCTTGATTTGTATCTATATAGGTCATCATAATATAACAGATATTGACTTTTTCCTTCGGGAACCATATAACATTTCATTTCCCTTGGGGAGTTATATTTTTGTCTCGGAATACTATATTTTCCCTCAGCGCTACGCGCTTCGGAAAAATATAATGTCCCTCGACACAAATATAACTTCCCTCGAGGATCTCAAATGTTATATTGCCCTCAAGACAGTCAATATCTGTATAATATTTATACATGTACTTATATCTATTTGGTTGCTGATTATTCTATCAAACTATAGATTAAATTATTGTGATGCTATTTTAGGCACTGAACACCCCCCCCCCCCAATCCCCCTCCCATACGCCCCCCCCCCCCCCCCCCCCCCATTCCCCACTTACACAATACACCCGCGAAACGGTGATCCCCTCCACCTACTTTTGGGCGATAAGCACCATCTAACTGTTGGTGATGGATACCCCCATTCCCCGCCTAATAAAAAGCCTCGGAAAACAGTAACCCCACCTCCCCCCCCCCCCCCCGCCCCCATCAAGTGTTCCTGGTCAACGATGAATTTTGT
>JBAMJV010013323.1:0-16629 GCA_037951105.1 Echinarachnius parma
CCTGAAGGAGACATCAAATGCGAATGCGGAGAGACGCAGACGATGGACCACATCCTGCAGTACGGCGGGACGCGAGTTTGTGATTCCCAAACCATTCAGCTATGGCACTAACGCATTAGATATGCCCGTTTAATTGGAATCGGGCGACTTGAATGGAGACAAAGCGCGCGTATTCAATTCGAGTTATAAATAGACTTATAGCCACTAAATATGACTTATATCCACTAAATATGACCTATAGCCACTAAATATGACCTATAGCCACTAAATATGACCTATAGCCACTAAATCTGACCTATAGCCACTAAATCTGACATATAGCCACCAACATTAGGGTTAGGGTAAGGGTTAGTGTTAGGGTATATATATACTTAAAAACCAACACCAATCAAGCAATCCGAAATAGCTCCGTGGATAGAGAGTTAGATTGATACGCTAGAGATCCCTGATTCGAATCCGACCTTGGTCCAATAATTGTTGTATTTGCTATTCGTTCGGCACTCGACTAAATGTTCGAAATTATACAAGTCGGAAATTTCGGGTATGCGTGGTCTCTGACCAAGTCGCTAATTCACAAGGACAAATGAAGGAGTTGCTAAATGGTTTGGGAAACGCAAATTCGCCGGCGGGACAGCTTGCACCGATGACGACCTGTCCCTCGTTAATGAGACGGCCATCGCAGCCATATTTGTAAACGGTTTGACCCAAATATGTTTTGTATATTTTTAAACATTTCATCATTTATTTGTCTTCATGTTGCTAAGCCCCACCTCCTAAAAAACCCTCCAGAGCAAATTCTATTGTTGACCTGCAGTGACATCATTTGTCAATCACTGGTCAGCTACCATGAGATTAACAAAAGATGAAAGTACAAAAAGAACATCCACACAAAAGCATGCCCTGCATACCTCCATGCAATAGCTTAGACAACTGTTTTCTTTTGACATAGCAACAGTCATTGTAATTGAAGTTATGTGAGTTGGTATTCTATTCAACCGTGTGATGCTATTGTGATTAGCCTAATCACAATAGCATCACATGCTTTTGTGTGGATGTTCTTTTTGTACTTTCATCTTTTGTTAATCTCATGGTAGCTGGCCAGTGATTGACAAATGATGTCACTGCAGGTCAACAGTAGAATTTGCTCTGGAGGGTTTTTTAGGAGGTGGGGCTTAGCAACATGAAGACAAATAGATGATAAAATGTTTTAAAATATACAAAACATATTTGGGTCAAACCGTTTACAAATATTGAATGTGTACACTAATACAGATGAACAGAGGTCAACATGCATTTGGGTTGCAGGGCCCCTTTAAGGAGACACGAACGAACGATCTAACCAATTAAACTTAATATTTAATTTAAATCTGATGAAAAAGGGAATTTTCGAACACATTATTAGGACCTTTGTACATATTTCATGTATTCGAGTGTATGATTTCTACCAATAACTGAAGCAATGCTTTTCACTCGCCGGGGGTAGCCCACTTCCTGGGCTGACTTGGTAGTTATAACCAATAGTTTGTAATATTGATGCAGTTTTGAAATTTAGTTTGAGCAAAACTGTACTATCCCTTTAAACTTCGTGCAGCCTCCGACTAATATGTGTCCGTATGCTTTTGGATCAGTATGAAGACACCAGTGTGGTTTGTGTTTATTGTACGAATCAAAAGAACGAAAACATAAATTGCCTAGTTTATTATATCTGTCTTATCAGAACTGTTGATCGGGTTGCTTATTTATAATAACTATATTGTAAATAATTAACTTCTGTCATGTCTACTGTTCTAGATTATTTGCACTTTCTAGCCTACTATCATTGTTCTGCCGATACCGAGTTGCACTTTGTTGACCAAATTACAGTTATTATAATTATGTGTAATATCTGTTTTGCACTCCAACCGGGGATAGACAAATCTAGTCTGGGTTTCCCACAATCACTCGCCCGTCTCTCTTTCATCTTCTATTGAATGTAAATTAGCCAATGAGTCGCTTTAGCCTTTTGATGTATTCATGTAATAATAATAATAATAATAATAATAATAATAATAATAATAATAACTGTCACTTATATAGCGCTATTCCCGTGGAGATCATAGCGCTGTACACGATTATTATTACCCCGGTCAACGGATACACACTGCAATCATTTCTACACATTAAGTGCACATTTTCCACTCCCTAGGGAGTATTCCAGCAAGTCGTCTAATAGGCGCGCACAGTGCTAAGGAAACACGTTCCCATCCTTCCGGGTCCCCATCTATACACCTGGGTAGAGAGCAGCAATTGTGGATAAATTGTCTTGCCGAAGGACAAACGAAGTGTGCGAGGTTCGAACTCGGGATCCCACGCATCGTATAATCGATGTATTTAAGCGCCTTAAAGAGGTCCATAAACTTCATAAGAGTAGCGATCCGAAAGTGAAATTTGGTTTATACGTCAACCATATATCAGTACCCCTTTATATTTCGTAAGATCGACCCTTCCGAAAAATTAGGGAAAGTTTTATAGAACAAAAACACGGTTACTTCCTGAAAAAGGTTGAAAACTGATGTCAAATTTCATCCAGATCGTTCGTGCGAAGTATCCGACTTGGATAACATGAACGATTGAAGTAATCTGAAATCAAATACTTTTCACTACAATCGCAAAGCGTCCTGGAACGGTTTCGATATCTCTATAGTTAGGGAGATATTTGAGAAAGTAATCATTCTCATGCCAAATAAGTGGAAAAGCAATTACAATTATGAGACGGCTCTGAACTTGAGTTTAATGCCAGAAGGCCACTGACTATGTACAAGAGAAGTGAGAAAAATCCAGATAATTTTGGTTGAATTTGCTAAAGTTATTGGATCACTTTATGTTAAACAAATGTTATCCCGGTAAGTACTGTCTAATCAATCAAACCTGGGAATCCCACTTCCATGACTTCTTATAATTATACAGATGCAATTATTGCGATATCATGTCATACTCGTAGAACTTTTTTTTTCTTTTTAATTGCTATATTTTCCAGAAGTTTCATTATCTGATTAATTAACCTGCACGCTTATAGGATGCAATATTTGCGTACAACTTGGCTGGCACAATAATCCATATCTTTAGGATTCCCCATATTTGTGTATTTGACTAATCTGTATTTTGTTTATTTGTGGCGTTAACCCTTCCACTGCCTTGATCGCATGTTGTGTGTTATGTAATAAATGTATCACCATGTAATGACTTTATGCTGAGAGCTAGAGGTGCCATGAGCACTGGAAGAGGGGATGCGCCCTTTACACATACTTTTATGTAATCACAATGTAATCATTTTGAGCGCCCTTTGAACCAAAACTGCAATACCCTTTTTGTCTCACATCCACACACACACACGCACACATTCGCTTCGTGCACGCCATACTTGCACCGTGACGTACACATACTCATATTTACTCTCAGGCATTCACAAACATCTCGCACAAACAAATACACACACATTTTACACACATACATACATTACCAGTCATTAACACGCATATTGCACATGCACACATGCACGCACCTACACACATATAGACGCACACATGCACGTACACACGCACGCATACATGAACACACACACACATATATCCACTCACACATTCGCGCACGCACACACACATACACACACACACACACACAATGAATTTGCGTTTAAACGAAAAGTTGCCTTTCCCCGGGGACTAAACCGTAATTTTTATTTTTTTTATTATTATCATTATTATTATTATTTTTTTATATTAATATTTATCTATCTATTTATTTATTTCTTCTTTTTTTTTTTTTTTTTTTTTTTTTTTTTTTGGGGGGGGGGGGGGTTGTATTGAATTGGAACTTGTAATACAACATCCTATGATCCCCGGAAAGAATGTTTGGTCTTGACAAGACTTTTGCCCGGCGCAGACACAGCCCACTCGACCCGATCCGACCAAGTAATTACTCAGAATGTGTTAGCTCCGGTTGTTTCCAGTCAAGTGCCAGTCGGAGGTCATTCGAGGCAATTCAACATGTTGGATCGGCTCCGACTGAGCGAAACTGACTCTAGCATGACTGAAAACCAGTCGGATTGGGTCGAGTCGGCTCTGTCTGCGCCGGGCTTTACATGATAATAGGCATGATGGGAAACGTAATATCATATAATTGATATATTACTTTATTGACTACAAAATAGAAGAATAAGACATTACAAGCTACTACAAATATTTTCTACTTAAACAATATATAATTACTAATGCACGTAATGGCAATAAACACTGTTGCAATTACTACGCTTTTCAACTTCATTTTGAATGATGTGTACGTGTTACTCTCTGCATTCGTTCTCAGCTACACAGTCATACACACCGTGTATTATAACAAACAAACAAATCATATATCAGTAATTACAATATCCACACTTACTAAGTATCTCCATCGAGCTCACCCTAGTCTTTGATAAGTGTTGTGACTATTTCAGAATTTACGGCGTCATATATGACGTTTTGTCATCTCCATATGCTCTAAAGAACAAAGCGTGTTTTCCTTGTCTATATGCCTACTCTATACATCTTTTAACATTGGCATGTTATACACAAACTGATATAAACACATCCAAATGTTCTGTTGATAATATTTACAATATGAATCAAAACTTGTAATTGGATGCATGCAGATGGGCTGAGAAGCAGGATCTAAAAATAACTGTTCTAGTTATTTGCTTCCCCTTCCACAGCTTATACAACATGTCCCACCATTAATTACAACGGGACTTTCTGTAACGATAACTTTATAGATAGTATATCAATCAGAATGAAAGTATAACTCATTACCTACATATTGCAGAAAACCTATTCGATTTGCTTCAGTAGTCATGGAGAATGAGGTTCTTTTGTCAATCATGTCAGATGTCCCTTCCCTCCAGGTTTTGTGTTCACGCCTTACGAACGAAAATGGACACATGACATGATAGACAAAAGATCCTCATTCTCCATGACCACTGAAGCAAATCGGATAGGGTTTTCTGCAAGATGTAGGTAATAGGTTATAGTTTCATACTCTGAAATATAATTCTTATTGATCTACTATCTTTAAAGTTATTGTTGTAGAAAGTCCCGTTGTAATTAATGTTGGGACATGTTGTATTCTCTAACAACATGTGACATGAAGCAAAAGACCTAGCCCCATATTCATGAATCCCCGCTAGCTTAGTTTTTTGCGAAGGGCATTTTGAATATGCATTTAATTGAGCAACAAACAGTTTTCCTAGTCATGTACATGTAGTCCAATACATGTACTAGGATTAGCAGCTGGGTAAGCCTTACGTACCCACTAAGTCAACCCTAGTAAGCAACTGAAGGATTGTGTGTTTAATTCTTAGCCACGTTCTCAGCCATCAAGTAACAAAGCTGCTATAGCCGGCTTTTATAAATGTGGGCCCTGATATGTACATGGGAACTTCTGCTTCATATTAAATAAATAACAGACAACCTTAGCAAATCTGCAAACATTTCAATCTGTTAGCTGATGGATAGTTCCGTACCTAGAGTTAGTACGGGAGCCGTGCGATTTTAGTTGAACTCCCATAATAATCGTACGGTCCCCGGCAAATATGTGACCGCTACATAAAGATATCGCAGACATCGTTCGTTTTTCCGAAGGTTCGTTATTCCGGAGGTTCGTTATTCCGAGGGTTCGTTATTCCGAAGGTTCGCTATTCCTAAAATGAAATCAGTGGCTTGCAATCTCACAATGCGACGCCAAGGCGACGTCCGAGACGTCTCCGCGATGTCTCTTTAGTCTCGGAAACGTCGCGTAGACCTGTTGGAGACTGGAAAAAGTCTCCTAAAAATCAAACATATTTGATTTCCCCGCGACTCACCGGAGACTCGACTAGTCTCCAGGAGACGTCGCGGAGACGTTTCCGAAACCTGCTGGAGACTGGAAAATTTCTCCAAAAAATCGAACATGTTTGATTTCCCCGCGACTCCCCGGAGACCCGTTTAGTATCCAGGAGACGTCGCGGAGACGTCTCCGCGACCAGCAGAGACTCGAGTCGCCAACAGGTCGCCAACTAGTCTCCAACAGGCCGGTGAGATACGCACTTAACTCTGTAACTGCGTCACTGAAATTAAAAGGTAGGTCGGGTTCGTATAATAAATCAGACACGCAGCGCTGATATCTTGCAAACCATATAATTATGAATAAAGAAACCAACGAACGTTGAGGGCGTGAACACTTGCGTGTTGCACATAAATACAATATCATGTAAGTGTTTACGCCCTCAACGTTCGTTCAAAGAAACCAACCATTTGTTTATTTACAAACTAGGCTTATAGTTCCCAATGGCAATCCACGTAGTAGCATCCCTATGCTTGACCATCTTTAAAGGGATATAGTAACTTTGTTGACACGCGCAAAAAGTGATGAGTGGTTGATACAATGTACATTATTGTTATTATCTGATAAGTCCACTGGGTGTTGTGTAAAAATGTTAAGTTAGATGGATGTTATATGGCCGAGTAATGAGCAAAAATGCAAAGTGATATCCACTACCTCATTGCACTCACCTTGTACATGGTTTTCGTGGTCCAGTGGATAATTTAACATCTGAACACTTCAATCGTAAATATCTTTTTAACGAAAGGGAAATTTGAAGGAACCTGCCCCATGCTTTTATTGTTAATATGAATACAACAAGGTACGAGGGAACCGCTAAAATTCCAATTGGATTTTGCGGATTTAGACAATGTAACTAAGTCCCTTTAAAATCTACGTGCACCACGACCATGATGACGTCCCCCACCCCCGCGGTGTCCAGATGAAGGTTTGCTGAACCCTCCTTGCTGGCTTGGTTGCTGGAATCTGTTCAGGGTGTCCTTGCAAGACCACGTGACCAGTTCCCGCCATGTGGACGTAAGCATACTGAAGAATTATAGAAAGAGAAGATGAGATATAGGAGGAATTGGGATTTTAACGGCTGCAGTGAAAAGATACCCACTGACCCAACGCCAATAATGGAAATGCTCTTAAAACGTAATACAGTCAAACCTGTCTATAGCGACCACTCAAGGGACCGGCGAAAAGCGGTCGCTATGGACAGGTGGTCGCATTAGACAGGTAGGCCGCCATTTTGAATTTCTGGTGGCATGCTCTCATGCCCATAGGCATCGGTACACGCTTGTGTTAATAGTTTATTGAAGTGTTTGTTGCATGCATAACTAAAATAAAAATTGAAACTATACAGTTCAATTGATATTACATGTTTGTACATGTACGATTATCTTTGCAAAATGTGTCAATTTATTTACTCATCAAAAGGCTAGAGAGATTCACCGGCACTTTACTCATAAAGTGTTTTCTATATAATTCTGAAGTCAAGATGCATCGTTTGGTCGTAACACGGATTATCATTGAACATAATTAGAAACATGGGGAAACACCACGCCTAGGCTATTACATTACTTTTGTCAAGTGTCAAATGTAAATTTCGGTTGTGATGTTGAGTGAAGTGTCTTTGTGTGACGCATTTCAGGATCAGCATCAGGTACTGAAGTGAAGGGAACGAATACTCTTTGTTTATGAGTCTGAAGCACTTGGTGTCGATTAGGCCTTTTTAATGAAATGTTTTTTTACATTGACATGCTCAGAACTGGAGGCTTGAGCGACCAAAGGCAAACTTCTTGGTGCCTTGGTCGCTCAAGCGCTATTTTTGGTCGCTATACACAGGTTTAAACGTGCGTCGGGACCCAAATGGGGTGGTCGCTGGTCGCGGTAGGCAGGTGGTCGCATTACGCAGGTCGTTTAACACATAATTTTTCACGGGGGGACCAGAGAGCGGTCGTTATGAGCAGGTGGTCGCTATAGACAGGTGGTCGCATTAGCAGGTTTGACTGTACAACAACAACAAAAATAAACATTTTAAAAGATTTGCGCATTTAGAACATATGATCTGACTGACAATTTAATTGTAACTTACAATCAATTTTATCTTACAATCAATTTTATCTTACAATCAATTTTATCTTACAATCAATTTTATCTTACAATCAATTGTAACTTTTTCTGTAATGAGGCGGATCTCTTCGGTGAGGGGCGGATCTTCCATAAGTCTCCAACAGCTCTTTTGTTTGTTTGTTTGTTTGTTTGTTTGTTTGTTTGTTTGTTTGTTTGTTTGTTTGTTTGTTAGTATGTGTTTGTGTATGTTTGATTAATTTCGCTAATACATACCCATCAAGTTTCTGGTATACGTTCGGCACTAAATACAGAGCATCTGCCGCCGCATAGAAGATCATCTCTTCAGTGAGGGGGCGAATCTTCCAGAAGTCAGGTGTCTCCAACATCCTGGTCTTGAAGTCGTCCTCTTTGTGGGTGACTTCCTCTCCCAGCATCGAACACATGTCCTTGAAGCTCATCCGGTACGATGACTCCTGGTTCACCTGTTCCATCAGGGCTCGAGTGGCAATCTGTTAGGAGCGAAGAAAATACGACTTATGGGTTGAGTCCATGACATTTGCGTCAGCGCTGGACAGTTGTTCCAACATTGGCCAACACAATTGTTTCTGACCCTCCCCAAAACCTCCTAACACTGGCACTAACACAATCACTTACCCTTATATTGATTGGTATAATTGTACTAGCCGTTGGCGCTCTAATCGTATTATGTTTGTGCAGTACAGCGACCGCGGAACCGGGGGGGGGGGGGGGGCTTGGGGGGCTGCAGCCCCCCCCCCCCCCCCCCACTTTTTTGGCTAAAAACAAAGAAATACATAAGCATAAAATAAAGAAATACATTACAGTTCAAATGTGATCAGCCCCCCCCCCCCCCCCCCCCCCTCACTTTAAAAACCATTCCGCGGCCCCTGCAGTACTGCACTATTGATAACGGAAATTGTTATTTCGAAGCAGCCATTTTATTTGGTATTTGTTCTCGAATTTCAAATTTCAAGACAGGCTGGTTTTGTCAATATGTGGGCTTGTAAAACAAACCGAACAATTGTACCCGCCTGCATTTCGCTCGATTGTACGTAATGTTGTGATTGTATTTTGCATCATGTCGTAGTTACGATGAAAAAATGAAATAAAAATATCGTCTTATATCGTCTTTCTGTAATTTTGTGTACCTATAAATTTAGCTAGGAAAAGTTTAATCTGATACCGTACATACTTGACCATAAACCTAACTATAAGCATATTAAGGCAAAATGCATACCAGACCAACTAAATAAATTGTACTACAATGAACGACATGTAAGGCATCTCAATTGGAAAATTATTTCAAATAATTATGCATTTCCCTGCCTGGAATATTTGTAAATATATAAGGCTCTTTTCTAAAATGTTAACATGTTCCTTATTAGCATTCTCATATCAATCCAGTTAATACATGACCCACCCGGTTCCAGTAGGCAATGGGTTAAATACTCATAACTTTGTTTCATGTATAGTATGCATATTTATTAAGAAAAACATCATACGAAATGAGAAATAACTCACAGATGTGTCGTAGATGTTTCGCAACATGACGTTGAATTGACGAGATAGGGCGAAGGCATCATTCTTGCCGTCATGTATTACCTGATAAAGCATCAAATCAAAGCAGTAATTGGTTTGACATACGGAGCAATGATTCTATGTACAAAATATGATTTAGCAGGACAAGCTCACTTTTCTGGTAATCTTTTTTATTTCCTTACATTTTCCAACTATATATTCTGCACAAAGAAAATTAACCTATTGTAGACAATATTTCGGAAAAATCGAGACATTCACTTGATATTAAACAATTTCAAAAAAAAATGTTAACCCGCCCACCCTCACCACTCATACCGCACAAGCACCGTAAACCACTACCACACGCACATACACCATTTCGTACGTACACACATACATGAAAATACTAGAGTAAACAGGTGTGTCGAGGCTTTATGACTGCCCCCCCCCCCCCTCCCCCCATCAAAAAAGGAAAACAATGCTAACAAGAATATTGCCTCGACATTAGTTAAACTTACCATGAAGTAACTAATGTTCAGTTTGAACACTATGTGAAAATACTACACTACAATTTACAAAAGTTCTCTCCCCTCCCTTATCTCCCCCATGGCTCTCTCGCGCCATACCCTCGAAAGCCCCCCCCCCCCCCTCCAAAAAACTCAAATTTATCATAACGAGCTCACAGGCTAAGAATCTGCGACTGGTTTGGAGCCCGAAAATTTAGATTTTGCCCCTAATCTGACATGTTGACGACGGAGGCAAGCATAATTAGTGAAGCTGCTATATATAATCGTTTTTTTGTTTGTTATGGGTGGGGGGAGGGGGTGGTGGTCAGGTGCCAGGGGCGTCGATCACGGGGGGATGGGGGGATATATCCCCCCCAATATTTGAGGTGGGGGGATGGCCTGTATTATCATCCCCCCAATATTTGGGAGGGTAAAAAAAAAAAAAAAAAAAAGTATACTGGCGCATGTAATTGTGGAAGAGGCTACCATAAGCAAAACAAGAAGTGCGATCCGCCCTTTGGTTTTCTGCAAACTTGATTTCATTAATTGTGTTTATCTATGACACGGTAACTCAGAAACAAGTTTATAAAACGTGAAATTGATGCCTTAGGTATGCTCCAGATTGCACAATTTCAAGCCCCAAAATGCAAAAGCTTCCTACCGTGGGAGGGGAGACACCCCCCTCCCACACCCCCCCCCCCCCCCCCCCCCCTGGCGCGGATCTACGGGGGGGGGGCGTTTAGGGGGTTTAACCCCCCCCCCCCCCCTTGGGCTGCCAAGTGAAAATGTAATGTGCATATTAGACAAACGCCATCATGGGTTTAAACCCCCCCCCCCCCCTTGGGCTGCCAAGTGAAAATGTGATGTGCATAGAAAAACGCCATCATTGTGTCCAGACCCACACAGTATCCGTATCGTCATTGGGTCAACCCCCCCCCCCCCCCCCCCTTAGCAAAATAGCCCCAAAAAAAATCGCCTCGCCGCTACGCGGTTCGGACTTCACCGCTTCGCGGCTCGTGGACGATGCTCCGCATCGTCATTGGGTCACACCCCCTGATCATCCCCCCAACCATGAGAAGAAATCGACGCCCTTGTCAGGTGCCCCCCCCCCCCAATATTCGCATCCATTGCTAGAGGGGTTTTAGGACAACTAGTATCCATTTATTAGTTTTAATCGTTCAATCTTGTAAGTGCAAACATTTAAACATTACCTTGATCAACTTGGTGTCTTCCAAAAGTCTTTTCAGACTGCAATTCGAGCTGAGAAGTTGTGGGTTTTTGAAGACATCGAAGACGTAAACCTTTCCGTCTGTGGTCGATATTTGCACGAGGGTCAGACATCCTTCGGGTTTGCCTAAAACAAAGATATTTCAAGGTCACGTGTCATAATTAGCATGCAGTTAGCAGATCCGTGATGCAACACTTATAATATAGTGGTATAATGTTATAACTATTAAAGAGACATGAAAGTAGGGAGATGGAAGACTGTGTTTTTCGAGATGAGGCAGCCAGTGCCCAAATAATGTTTCCGCACTTAGAAGGAGTGCAGTAGGAAGGGAATAACGCCCATTGTGGGGGGTTCTCTCCTTTAAATAAGCATCTTGGGCACATCGTTAAGTTCGTTAGGATAACTAACGACTGGAATTGAGAAACAATTACTACAAAGCATGAAAGAAGCATTAGAAGGAAAACAGGTCTAGAGGTCGTCTACCGATACCTTGGACTGATGATATAAACATGATAAAGAGGGTGTCTGGACGAGGAATGAAGATTGCAACACACTCGACAGAATATAGAATTGCATGGGGTGCTCTCGTAAAGTCAGCTCCATGCACCGCCATTTGAACTTGCTGATGATGTGCTACAAAACATATCACCGAGGGTGTTCAGTCATCGACTCACCTAATTTGACGCCTTCGCAGACCAACCCGACGATGGTGACGCCCTGGTCGATGGCATCCAGTAAAGGTCGCAAAGCTCTCTCCGCCTCTTTCAACGATTCGATGATCGTCGTCCTCTTGATGACGTCATCCTGATTAGTAACCGACCCAGTTGCCATGGTTGCGGATGTGGAGAACTTAGCCTTATCCGCATGTGCTGCCGTTTCTAGGCATCTCTCCTTGACCATCACCTTGAACTCATCCTCAGTGAAGCCTAGATGACGTCGCACGTTGCCGAGATGGCTAGGGGGGGGGGGAGAAGTACTGAGGATGACACTGGATGAGGCTGAGGATGGCTTGGTCATTGGCGTGACGATCCGGGATGTCCTTGAGCTTGACGTGTGTCTTGACCAGAGGAAGTAACTTGACCAAGCTGATGTCGTTCCATGTACGTGTTATCTGCTGCACGGCCGATATGATTCGAGCGACGTATTCCAGCGGCATTTCATCGGACCCAGCGAAATCTGTGAAGTAGCTGGCAGGTAGTGCAAATTCCGAGGGCCTTTGAAAAACAGGGACTTCCCTCTTAATCCACCAAGCTTCCCAGCGATAGGTCTGCGCAACCCTTAGGCGGATATGTGCCGGCATCTTGGCTAGTTTTTCTTCGGTGAGCTCTGCTAGTCGAACCGCCACTGGGCAATCGAACGCCACCAGGACGTCGCGGAGGTCATTCAACAGACAAGGTCCGAGTGATATGCGAATCGTCGATAAATGGACACGCGCCTTTCCATAACCGGTGACCTGGACATCGGCAGAGTGCTTGTCAACCCGGACAATCTTACCAGGCAACGGCTTCTGATCCATGTCTGATCTTGGAGGTTTGGCTTGTTCAATCAATCGCTTTCGTCGTTTGTTTTAAGTGTCGATAATATGACGCATATACACAGTAGGCTAGTTAGATCGCCAGACGTCAGATTTTACGTGTTTCGCGTGTAGTGGAATATAACGATCTGCCCTCGTTGGCAATGTGATGGAGAGTCAGGTCTGGGTGTCCCGCAATCACTCACAGGGCTATCTTTCATCTTCCATTGACATGTAAATAAAACAGCCAATGATCCGCATTAGCGTTTTGATGTATTGATAGACATGTAAGTATGCACTTGATGAATTGAAGTGTGTTAATCTAATGCTATCCAGTCAAGTACTGCCCAATCAAACAAACTTGGGAAGTCCATACTATTTACAAGAGCGATGTCACGTCATACTCCTTAACAGCCTTTGTAATTTCTCTTTTTCCAGAAGTTTCATTATCTCATTAATTAACCTGCACGAAGCAAACAATATTTGGGTACGACTTGTCACAATCATCACTATCTTTAGAATACCCCACATCAATTATGACTAATCTGTATTTTGTTTATTAATGGCATTAACGCCTTCAAGCGCCTTGCTCGCATGGTGTGTTTTATTTAATTAACGTATCCTCATGACTTTGTGCTGAGAGCTATATGTGTATATACAGGGTGGCCCAAAAAGAACTTCCCAAAATATAGCAACACTATGTACATCGTATAGTGCATTTCCAATGAAAAACGATACCAAGATCAGTAATTTTGGTCGCGTAGTTTTTGTTTTAGGGCGCTCTGAGTGACACTATGTCAGGTTCCAATTTGTGTCAATTGTTACCAAGTCAGTGCCTGATAAATCGCACTTACTGCCCGCCATTGCATTCGAACAACGATACGCGCGCTATTGTTAGTGTGCATTCAGCTGTGTTCCGAGAGAATGGGCATGGTTGTTCGGCGCCATGTATGTCTATAATTAGGGAGATATTTTAGAAATAAATCATCCTCCTGCCAAATAACAACGTACAAGAGAAGTGAGAAAGATCCAAATGATTTTAGTTGAATTTGCCAAAGTTATTGGACAAATATTATCCAGTCAAGTACTGTCTAATCAAACAAACTTGGGAATTCCACTTCTTATTTACAGATGCAATTATTGCGATATCATGTCATACTCCTAGAACAATCGTTTTAATTTCTCTATTTTCCAGAGGTTTCATTATCTGATTAATTAACCTGCACGCATATAGAGGATAATGTATTTGCGTACCACTTGACACAATAATCCATATCTGTAGAATTCCCCATATTTGTGTATTCGACTAAACTGTATTTTGTTTATTTATGACGTTAACCCTTCCAGCGCCATGCTCGCATGTTGTGTGTTATTTAATTAACGTATCCTAATGACTTTGTGCTGAGAGCTACATGTGCCATGGGCACTGGAAGAGGGGATGCGCCCTTTACACATACTTTTGTATAACTTCACAATTTAATTATTTTGAGCGCCCTTTGAACCAAAACTACTATTCCCCTTTGATATCACACCCATACACACACACGCACACATTCACTTCGTGCACGCCGTACTTGCATCGGGACGTGCACATACTCCCATGTACTCTCAGGCATTCACAAACATCACGCACAAACAAACACACACATTTTACACACATACATACATTACCAGTCATTAACACGCATATTTGCACACGCACACATGCACGCACACCTACACACACATACGCACATACATACACACACGCACACACACACACACACACATACCCACACATACCCACACACATTCACGCACATGCACACACACACACACACACACACACCCACACACACACACACACACACACACCCAAACGCACACGCACACATATATATATACACACCACACACACACACACAAACAAACAAAGAACCAAACAAACATGACATGGATTTGCGTTTAAACGAAAAGTTGCCTTTCCGGGGACCAAAGCTTTATATATTTTTTTGTTGGGGGGGGGGGGGGGGGGGCTGGGGAGTTGTGTTGAATCACAACTTTGTATGCAACACCCCATGATCCCCGGAAAGAATGCTTAGTCTTGGAAAGACTTTCATTGGTTTCTTACTGTATTCACTACAAAATAAAAGAATAAGACATGACAATTTAAGCCACGACATACCGTTCATTACTAGTATATAATGAAACAATGTTGCAACACTCTTAATTACCAATGAATACATGCATTGCAATTACGCTTTTCAATTTCATTTTTAATTATATGTACGTGTTACTCTTTGCATTCGTTCACATCTGCACACATAATTGGAATATTATAACATACAGACAAATCGTTTATCATTATATCTGCATATTCATACTTTTGCTTTCCATCTAGTTAAGTTCAATCTAGGCCTCGATAAATGATTATTTCATAATGTATGATGGAAGTCATATTTTCTGTTTTGTCATCCGTGTATATTATGCACGGAATATCAACATGTTATAAAGAACCGACCATTGAGTAATTGTCTATGGCTATTGAACACATTCACATCGTTTTCCGAAACATTTTGCAATGCTAAACAGAATTATGAGTTTGATATAAACACATGTAAATGATCTGTTGATGAAGTATTTACAATATGAATCAAAACTTGTAATGTGATGCATACACATGCGTTGTGAAGCTGGATCTAGTTATTGCTTCTCCTTCCACAGCCTTATTCTCTGTCAACATGTGACATGAAGCAAAGACCTATAGCCCCATACTCATAAGACCCTGCTAGCTTAGTTCCTTGCTTAGTGTATTTAAATATGCAGTTAATTGAGTAACAAACAGTTTTCCTAGTCGCAATACTATAGGGTTAGCCGGGTAAGCGTAAGATACCCACTATTAAATCAACCCTAGTTAGCAACGTAAGGATTGTGTGTTTAATTCTTAGCCATGTATTCCGAAATAGACTTATTAAGTAACAAAGCTTGCGGGCTTTCATAATATGGGCCCTGATCTGTTCATTGACTTCATATAATAATAATATGAACATTTATATAGCGCAGCTACTATACATATTATACTCTATACTGCGCTTAAATAATTATTTAATTATTATTACCCATGGTCATCAGGTACATTTCAAACCCACACAATGATATTGCGTACTTTCTCAACTCCCCGGGAGCATACTAACACATATTAAATAAATCGCAAGAATAACAACCTTAGCACATTTGCAAACATTTTAACCTTTTAATTGCTGGATTATGCAAGTTCCATAACTAGAGTTAGTACGGGAGCCACCTGGTGTCCGTATGCAAATTGTATTATAGATGTGTATGGTGATGGTATCACTGATACCAAATCATTTAGATGTTACACGCTATTTACAAATTTCAAAGCTTAATTCATGTTTTTTGTTATATGCATCCGTTTAGTTACTTTTAGGTTTATAACTGTGTTTATAGAATGACGCACTGTCTCTCACATTTCAAATCAGCAAGTAAAATTTATATCAAACGAACGCCTGTTTTAATTCTACAAACTATACTCTATGCGTAAAAGCTAAATATACATTTGACAATTACAAGCGCGTGGTCCAACCATTAAACCTCATTAGAAGGATCTAGTAACTGTATTGACATGTGCAAAAACGGGCAAATGGTTGATCCAAACAAATTCTGTGATCTGATATTTCCACTGAGTGGTGCTCGACAATTCCATTGTAATGGATGTCATATGACCGAGTAATGAGCAAAAATGCATTGACCTTATGCACAGTTATTATCCAATAAATAATTATAAATCTGACCACTTCAATCAAACATATTCTTTATTACAACTGAAGAGAAATTTAGAAAACCGAAAGCTGTTTCATACTTCTGGTGATAATGTATGTAAGAACCGCTGCAAGTCC
>JBAMJV010013324.1:0-27800 GCA_037951105.1 Echinarachnius parma
GATCCTGCTAGTTGATACTTAAATACATTTATCATGCTTATAGTTATCTTGCACTTACGATCTACACGCTGCAACGGACATGTCAATATTCAGTGCAAACTGAAAAAGCGCCTTGATGAACATTAAGTCGTTGATATGTGGGGTTTATCATTGCCTATAGGCCTAAGAGCAAAATCCCGTTGGAAACTCACACTACGGTTTGAAACAGAGGTTTCCACCTTCTATTTACGTTTGACTATGGTCTATGCACATTAAAACCCTCAATTCTTGCAAATACTTCCATCATTTGCCTCTGAGCAAGGGAGGAGCATCATTCAAAGTCACGCGCAGTACAGGCTTAATATCCCATTCATCTGCGTACAGCATAAGTAAGGGTTTCATTAAGGTTTTTGAAACCCGGATTTTGGAATTGTTCGCGCTTGATGTGCATCAAATTCCGACCAGATAAGTTCTGCTTTTTTTTTGTTTTGGTTCACGTTTCGGCAATTTGTTTATGCACAAACCTTGCAAGCGGCGAGAGCTAAATAAAGGAGGCAGAACTTCATTTATTTGGATTGACGTTACATCTCTAGCGCGAAAAATACACAATCCGGGTATCAAAATATAATGCGGACTCCATGCTGTACGCGATGAATGAGTGACTTTAAATGATGTTTCATGCGCTTGCTCAGAGGGCATAATGCTGGAAGTATTTGCATGCAATTCTGTTTTAATAATGTAGATAACATAATCAAGAAGTACTTAATAGAAAGTAGGGGCGAACCCCGTAGATTCCTGTACCTTTACGCCTTTCTACTACATGACATAGCGGGCTGAGTGGCTAAATCATACAATAATTAGAGATTCCATTATTCAAAACTGCACGAATACACAGTTTGTTTGTTTGTTTAGAATTTAATCATCATTCTTAATAATGTTGTTGATTAAGCATGGTTATTTGATTAGTCTTAAACATACGATAACAATAATCCATTAAGTATCAAATTTCGAGTTTTACACTAATGTTTAGATATTGTCTAGTCCCGTTTGGGCAATGCGTTTTACTTGTAATTATATTATAATTACGTTTGCTGTCGCTATGAATCACGTGCGGTGATATCGTTTGGTCCGACCTAGTTTAAACCGCTTCTAAGATATTTAGTATTCTACAAAATCATTCTTCCCCAAATCGATAAATAATTGATATGAAAAACGTGGACTGGCTTGCTCGAAAGGTAAATGTTGGAAGTGATTGTACCATAAAAGTTTAGCTTGGGTCCCACCTGTTGCTTTGGGGATCTGCTCACATGAATGAAAATGATTCTCTATCTGAAATATGAACATAAGTTCTCTTGTGCTACTAACATAGCACTGCTATAGACATATCAGACTTACATACAGCAGTCGGACTGATTTGTTTAGGGGGCAACGCAAATTATTGGGTGAACACTTTATGTATTTCTAGATTTTCCCCTTATGTTTCTTGGTTTTTTGGGGACGGGGCATTATATCTTGGCAATATATTCCCTTGTTATGTCTAGTGTACTTTTAACATTCTTAAATATAATTTGCAATAATTTGTCCTAATTTGTCAATTTGAATGGCGAACAATGATTCAAAAATGTTAACTGATTATTCGAATCATTCTTGATTATTACACCTGCTCTGAAACACTAAGAATTTATTTGTGTGACTATTATTGAAAAAGAAAAAAAAATGTTGTACCAAACTAGCAAAATACTGCAAATCGGCCCTGTTGGGCAGTTAATCCTGGGTTAAAAAGTTAATATCAAATGAGAACTAGTTTATTCGAGTCTTGAGATAAGTGTGAACGCAGTGATGCAAGCTTCCGTATCCGGCGCCAGATCGCTGCACACGTCATGAGAAACAACGTGACGCGGATACTATGTTCAAGTGCATGCGTGGGGGATGTACTACCGCGGTTCGCCTTTAATTTTATACTCAACTAACATGTGCGAAATGGTAGGCACTTTTGAGCCAGCAGTGGCGTGAGGGCCAGTGCTAGGTTGGGTGTTCATGAATAATCATAGGGTAATGACATCACGATACGTCATTTCAGATTTTACTGAAAACTCTGCATGATACATTTACTAAATAAACCGCTACTCACCATCTTTTATGGCAAAAGAAAATAAGAGACACAACAGAGGATTCGAACCCATGACCCCAAGTGTTGATGTCCACAGCGTGACCACTAGCTAGGCCACGTCAACGGCTGATGATCGGTGTTGGTTTCATTGTAACTATAAGCCCTCAAACTCACCCGAACCCTAATCCTAGTTATGAACATTCATGATGCAGATCACGTTCCGTGACGTCATAACCTTATGTGTATTCATGAACGCCTGGCCCTCGCGCTACTGTTGGCTCAAAAGTAACTACCGTGCGGAGTAGTATTATTTCGCAGAGTGCGCTATGCGTTCGAAAGATGTCACCGCGCACCTGATTAACGAATCCAAAACACCTTAAGTGCCGTGCTACGATGCTTCTATGAAATCAATTTACAAATCTGCCATTCTAAAGTTAAAATTAATACATAACATGTAGTTTACTTCTAGGCGACCTTATAATTTCTAAATTATTTATCATGCATTTAAAATAAAAATATTTCATAAGACTGTAGCCCATTCATAAAACACTTGCAATTGTTGTAAGTGTCCAATTATTGTAACTACCATGGCAACAGCTGTAATGCTCCATGCTGATTGGCTGTTGACCCACTAGTTACAATAATTGGACACTTACAACAATTGCAAGTGTTTTATGAAATGGGCTACAGTTGTTTTCGCGCGCTTGATTTTATTTAATAACATAATACACCAGCAATGTTGGATCGATTCCAAAGAATGGGTTGCGTCAGTTTATAAGAAATTGGCGGTTACAGCCGCGCATCGTAAATGGTTTCATAATCGATTGTATCATTTCAAGACGAGGTGTGCCAAAAAGGATGCTCCAAACGCCTGTGTGTCAGAACATCGCCTTTTCATCACATAATGTTTCTTCTTGATTGATTCTCTAATCTGAGTATGTGACTGCCATCCTTTTTTTTTTGCTAGACGTAATGTTTTCGTAATAGATTGTCTAATCCGGAGACGTGATGTACCAATAAGATTAAATAAGCCGCGCTTTCTCTACTAAAGAATGTTTGAGCCCAAAAAGTAGAAAATGAAACGAAATGAGAAGCCTGTCTCTCAATCGGTCTCCTTTATTTGTAGATTAAAAAAGGGCGTATACTTCAAAGTTTTAAACGATTTTCTAATCAAAACATCATGTGAAGGATTCGAAAGGTTGATCCAAGCACTTATGTCCAGAGTAAGATAAAGTCGGACATGTATAACAAACAGGTTTCTATAATCGATATCCTTTACTAAAGGTGTGATAAATCAGAAAGGGCGTCAATTCTAAGAGCCATTAAGTAACATGGTAAAAGTATCTAAACGATTTACCAAATCCAAATATCATGTAATGCATCTTAAAGGTCGCTTGAAGCACGCGTGTCTACATTTTGTGTGTTGTTTTCATAAGTTAAAAGGTCTACGCACCGGTTTCCTAATCGATTTCGTAACTTAAGTAGCGATTTATCAACAAGAGCGTTTGTAAGCGCTCGGAAAGTTTATAAACAATTTTTCGATCCAAATAATCTGGTATATTACAAAAAAAGGAATCGCTTTAAATGCATATTATTTATGAAGCGTTTGCATTTATAGATATAAAGTGGTCGTATAGAAGTGAGTTTCTTGATTTATTTCCTAGTCTGGCAAAGTGACTTATCATAAAGGGCGTTAGATTAGTATTAAATATAAACAAACATTATGTGTTTAAACATTAAGGGCGCGTACAGTTTCTGAACGATTTACCAATCCAAATATCCTGTGATGCAACTGAAATTTCTCTTAATCATGTTAATGCACGCATGTCTTCATGTTTTATGTTGTTTTTCATTATTTTTTCCCCCCTAAGTTATAACAAGCCGATTTCCTAATCAATTTCATAACTGAAGTTGTGATTAATCAAAAGGGCGTTTATCTCTAAAAATGGGAAAGCGCCGAACGATTTCTCGATCCACATAATCTGGTGGATCAAAAAAGGGTCGTTCTAAGCGTGTAATATGTGCAGTGTTTGTATTTAGAGATAGAAATAGGTTTGGTAAGAAGTTAGTTTCTTGATTTATGACTTAGTAATGGAATTGAATTTACCGAAAAGGGCGTAGGTGAAAATAGAATCAATGAATATCAAGCGCTGCTCATGAATTCAGGGCGAACGCCTCAATATAATTCGTCGACATGACTGTATTTAGTAAATTATATTCCATGCAAACTATACCTACAATTCTAAATTAATTTCAACAAAATTTCTTCTCATAACTTTTCAATGGGTGTGATATATCGTATATTATCAGCCACTTGCTGGCAGACCCATGTTAGTATTGATCATGATTCATGAACCATCATAATTGTTCAAATAATTTAACATACTGACCTTATTTTGTTGTGGGATTCTTTGCTTCAATAATATATTTTCAACCAATTCATCATAATCATCGTAAATTGTGTAATATCGGGTAAATTCCCGAACACTTCTTTTCTTAGCGATTTTTTTAAAATCCAAATAGGTTTAATAATATGCATACATCAAAAGGGTCAACAACGCTCCTGTATATATGCCGCGGTCAACCCAAAAGGAAACAAACCTCATATAATGGAAGATATACATGCGCCAAATGTATAATTAATATATATTTATTGTGTATTTATGTCTTTACTTCATTTTGGCAAATGGGGCAGAATGAGGGAGTGGGGGGGGGGGGGGGGGGTGGGCGGCATCCACACGCAGGCGGTGGGGGCGATTGCATTTCTTGCTCCCCTAGCTCCAACACAGTTTATGACATCATACGCATGTATTATTTGATGGAAAAGGATGAGCTTCATTTTCACTCGACAACAGATGAATGAAAAGAGCAGAATTGAAGAGCTTAATGGATACAGTCCTGTAAAGTGTCTAACTCCACGAAAATTACTTGAGCTTCCTCGTTTCTCTTCTACAGTGTTTGTTTAGCTTTGGTTAAGAGAAGAATAAAATATAGGTTATATTTTTTTCAAATGTCCCCTTTAGTATGAAGATATTTATCATTGAATATCCTTCAGCTCAAGAGCGTTAATGAACGGTCATAAACCTCATAAACGTCATACAGTAATTCTTGTAAAAGCTGACGCAAAATTTCCCAGGAAAACAATGTTCTTCTTTCAATGAAACTTTCACACATCATTCGGACATATCTTACAATGATTTTGGTATAGGATTGAAGTCTCAAATGTCATTTTGGGCGATATCTGACACTTTTACAGGTGCACCTTTAATTCCAAAAGGCGCTAATCCACCTTTTCTAACTTTGGGGGAAAGCAGGTTTCTTTGTCAACTTTGTACACATGCCTATGGGAAATACAAATGTGGAGCGTCAATATTTTAAATTTGATGGTGTAATTTGTTCCTAAAAATTTGATTCTAGATAGTTTACGTAGCTTATTAATGTACTGATATCAAACTCTGATGTACTGAATGTACTTACTAACCCCAATTTTGAATGTAATAGTGGATTTAGCGCCTTTTGGAACTTAGCCTCTTCAATTGTATTGATGCATATGCCAACGTTTACACAGCAGATTACCAGAGTAATCGGAGCGCTCTCAGAGGAAGGGCAATTTCATGAGAAATCAGACACCAAAAAGTTAATTAAAGAAAACACAAGAATGTAAACGAAACATATCGATAGCGATTCTATTGATTCTATACATCGACCACAAAAGTGGACCAAATTCTGCCCTGATTTGGTTTTCTTCTATCTTATTATTGCTCAGGTTTTATGTGAAGTTGTATGAATGTAATTCGCTTTAAACAAATAACACACTGCTCAATATAATGGTGATTAATCGGGTTGAACTTACCTTTCATTGTCAAATAAAGTCTACGAAGGTTTTTTGATAGGCCTCTGCACATGGCCTGAATCATAAAAATATCTCAGTAGAAAAGCAACAAATTCTCGAAAAACAACCAAACTTGATGGGGGTGTTTGACAATTATTTTAAGTTTAATCTAACTAAAATTAGACTTAAAATTATGGCCGCCCATTTCACCTTAAAATGAAACGTATTCAAAAGCAAAATATTAATTTTTCAACTGAAAATCTGACATTGTGTGATGTACAAAAAGATACAAGGGTTTAAAGTGGTAGTACAGTTTTGGTAAGGCTGAGCTTAAATAACCCAAAAACCTGCACATAACACTACAAACTAATAGTTATAACGCAACCATGCTCGAAAGGTATGGAAAATTACAAAAGACTTAGTAAAAAGCCTATTATCAATCAAAAAGAGCCATTAAAACACAAGAGGGCTCTCTGTAAAAACTTATTGGTTTCAACCATTTTTCATACAAAATTATGCATGTGATGTTTTGTTGAAATAATGATTAAACATTAAATAGAGAGATCATCAACAACTATTTTAAAACCTCTTTTTAACATTTTTAAAAAAGTGTAAGCATTTTTTTTTTTTTTTTTAAATCATCGAATATATCTGGGCCCCAGATTTATTACGATCGGATATATTTATTGATATTTCAGCCGTTTATGAACCGATTTTGGATCAAATAAAGTTTATTCTGCAATTAAAATTGTATGTTGTTTCGAATTTTACACTCATGTTTTCGTTATCTCACAACAAAATTATTTCCTGCAGCGCCCTCTATACAAAAACTGAACTACCCCTTTAAAACAAGAGCCCATAACTTTTAATTAAAAGTGATATTGGTTATTTTCGAGAGAGTTGCTTATTACATGCAAAGTGAATTTCGGGGGTTGATCCATGGTATTATGTTCTTTATAGACAGGTGGTCTGGTCTAAACCATCTGAATGCCAAGGTCAAATCTGGTCACAATACTCATAGAATCAGATCTATTGATTTGTTCCAGGCACTAGATAAGTGTAGAATTTATAGGCGCTCATTCATCTTGATCAATTTCCAATTGTTTCCACTTCCAACAAAATATACAAATTGATAATAATAATTTACAAAATAAAGGAAATCATATTCGAAGTCAGGTAAATACCAAGCGGAACGGCCTTTATATTCATTGTTCATGAATGATAGGGGGTGGGGGCGGGGGGGGGGGGGGGGAGGGGTAAGCCATTTATGCAAACTTTACTAAAGAACTGGGTCTAGTGGATTATTTCAATTCCAATTGGCCCTCAGGGGTTAATGCACAAGTGGACTGTATCACCTGTCGTAATGTTAAGTATGAAGTTACATTTTGCGTATATTACGGTTCCCTTCGTTGACATTGTACTAAACACTACTTATTTACATCCCAGTCCATAGTTTCGTAAGGTGATCGTGTGATAAAGACGAATTGAGGATCTTTTGGGAGTAATGTTGTCGTATGGTAATAGACGTTCATAGTTTAGGTCAGTTGGTGCAGCTTTCTACAGTAGATATAAAGTTTGTGTGAACAAACTATGATTGTTTCTATATAATACATGTATAAATAGCTCTGTGCCACAGTGCACTCTAAAGCCCGATTATGGAACAACTGTTTGATGAGTCAATCACGCATACGTTTGCACGCAGTGTGATCGACGTGTATTTATGCGAAAATACACCCATCGACAAGACTCAGAGCGCAAGCGATTACTGTATACAGCACGCACGGCGTCGCGGAGTGGCTCTTGGCCAGTAGTATATTGATATAGTAACGTTTACCAAACCAGTGGTTCTCAACAGTCCCACTAGGGGTTATTTGTGGACCATTCCAGTGGTCATTCTGTAAAACTTAACCTTAAACTTAAACTTCAATTGTTGGTTAGAAGTGCCATTTGCTTTCTAAGGTAGATATGAAGTTCGTGATTAAAGACACTAGTTGTTCACACAAATGGCTCGATTAGTTGAGGATAGTTATACATCATATTCCAGTGATAAATCATGTTAATGGGACAATGCTGGAGGGCGACAAAGTGATATTCCCATCTTAGGAAACTCCCTCGTATCCTCATTACCCCCAAATGCAGATAAATCAAAAGAGACCCTAAATACACACTTGTTACTCCTGGGCTCAATTTTAACATGTTCAAGACAGGAGAAAATGTCATCACCAGTCCTATATAGAAAAGTGTTTTCAAACTTGTTAAACGGAAAAACCTTGATATCCATCATGAAGATTTCATAAAACCAAAAGGAGTCAGAAACACAAGGGGCCATTCATTGCAGTTCCAAGAGCAACACACAACATATGAGGCTTTCGCAAATTTATTGTCATTCGCATCAAAACAGAATGGAATATACTATTTCGATTACAGAACCAGCCGTCACCTTATACGTAGTTTCAGAATGCGCTTGCTAAGAACCATGACCCTTATTCACCTTAGGATATAACTACTCTCTCGGACCCACCGCCAGTTAAAACTCCAATATCTACGGTGTATTCAGAAGCGAACGCAAGTTGCCCTCTTCGTGGGAATACTGCCCCCCCCCCCCCCTCCCCCCTCCCCACCATCACCATGTAGCTATGATTTCGCTCCCGCGTATGGGTTGACACTCGGCATTGCTTGGGAATCGATAATTACCAAAACAAAATGTTTCAAACGCTATGACCGGTCCATGAAAACAAAGCGAAACATATGTTAAAGAATTGACTGACGTTGCTTATACAGACAGTATTTTGTTTTATAAAAGTATAATAGATAATTACAGCCATTTACTTTCCAAATACAGATCGTACCAATTAAGGAACGTGTGCCTAAACGAGGTGATACATAGCTTAGAAAGTTTAATCATTAACGTTAAATAGTCATTAGTAGGCCTAACGGATTTGTGAACGATTAAGATAATATTCCTAAAAGGTTAATACATCTATTTGTATGGAAAAGCAGTCGTTACATACACCATTTTGTTTGAAAGATGATGTTAATGAGTAGTGATCAAGGAATCTACAGCTATTAATGTTTCAAAGTAATGTGTTCTTTAAGTTCTAGAACTAATGTCAAGGATCATGTTCGAGATCACTTTGAGTGCTAAACTTTTTACGTTCAATAATGCGATTCATTTATCAAAATAATGTGTGTTCTATGTAATCGCAAGCGTTTGTGTAACGATGTCGCGTATCAATAAATGAGATTTATATATGACTTTTTGTATCATTTATATTTTAGCCGAGACATACCAGAGGCGCAATACAACACAATGGACATTTCAAAACACATGTTGTATCCAAAATAAGTTGTATTTAGATATTTTGATAATAATCAATAGCTTATTATAACAGTCATATCAAGCTATTTTTTATTTCGCGTAAAGCTTCAAGAAATATTAAAGTCTTTTATGCAATGTGTCTACATTACAATAATTATTATGTTTCGGTTAAATATGTATACAATTGATCAGGTCTTTTTTGACAAACATGTTTTTGTGGGAACGGAATGTTTATTCAAAGTTAAAGGGGTAGTTAAGTTTTTGGTATAGAGGGCGCTGCACAAAATAATTGTTTTTGTGAGATAATGAAAAACAGAGTGTACAATTTGAAAGAGCATACAATTTTAATGGCAGAATAAACTTTATTTTATCAAAATCGGTTCAGAAATGGCTGAAATAGCCATAAATATATCCGATCGGAATAAATCTGGGCCCCATATTTATTCAAAGATTTTTTTTTTAATGGAAAAAATGCTTACACTTTTTCAACAAATTACAAATTTAAAGAGGTTTTTAAATGGTTGTTGATGATCTCTCAATTAAAATCATTATTTCAACAAAACATCACAGGCATAATTTTGTATGAAAAATGGTTGAAACCAATGCCATTTTAGAGAGCACCCTCTTGTGTTTTAATGGCTCTTTTGAATGATAACAGGCTTTTTACTTAGACTTTGTAATTTTCGATACCTTTCGAGCATGGTGGAGTTATAACTATTAGTTTGTAATGTTATTGTGCAGGTTATGGTTACTAAAGCTCAGCCTTTAATATCAAAACTGTACTACCCCTTTAATATGTGAGTACTTGCAGTAAAAGTATTTTCCAGAAAGATACATTGAGATATGTATTCGGTAGTTTATGTTGTTGTTGTCTTGACCAAACAAAAAATGTGAACAAACATAATAATTCCTAAAAATAGAAACATGACTATGTGTGACCAGTAGTTTCTGGCCGGCTTACAACATTTTTTGTTGGAATATTACTCAGAATTTACGCACTGTGTTCGTGCAAATTGATTTTGCAGATATCATATATTTGACAATTTGAATATTTGGACCATATTTCATGGGATTTCACGAGTTAAAGTTGTAACCGATCTTCCACATCTAAATATTGTCTTTAAATGTTTGTATTACCGGATGGTTCGAGGCAAATTCTTAATTACAGGTATACATGATCGTATTATCAAGGTATTTACCCCCAGTACCAATGATTATACATAGATGGTCCATAGTGGGGTATATCTGACCAACAAAACACAGAGTGAACATTTAGGGAATGAATAATAAGGCGTTTTTGTTTTCAAAGCCTTGCAGCAGTCTTTCATTCCCGGTTTGAAAAAAGGATAAGGTGACCCATTGATATACATAACAGAATTAATTAATTATACCGAATGTACCCTACCAATACATTGAATGTTATATCAGGAAACCAATATCATTCCTCAAAGGCGCAACGGGGGCGGAGCTAGAACAGACGACTGGAGGAGATTGGTGCAGTAATTCGTATTATTTGTTGATATTTGGGAAAGGGGAATTTGTTTACTCCTATTGTTTTCATCATTTACGTAGGTTCTTTTAAATCTCTCAGTGCCGGGGTTGTTCGTGCTTTTTTCTTCTTCTTTTTTCTTTTGAGGTGGGTTAATTTAGGAGAAATGTAAATTTTTCTTATGGGATTTCATAGAATTGTTGTCCTATGGACCACCTACATGTAGAATGGCAATGCCAAATCATGTGGCAATTCGAGTAATATTGCTCATTGTTTTCTTGGTCATAATAATTATAATGATAGTGGTCATTTCAACATAATAGTAACATTAAAGGGATAGTTGAGTTTTGGTAGAGAGGGCGCTAGACTACTTTTTTTTTTTGTGAGGTAATGAAAAACTGAGTGTAAAATTTGAAAGAGCATAATATTTAAACAATAAAATCATCTTTGATCAAAATCGGTTCAGAGACGGCTGAAATATCCATAAATATAACAATTTGTAATAAACCCGGGGCCCCGGGTTTATTAGAGAATTTTGAACCAGCCGTTAAAATTTTTTTTAAAAATGCTTCCTCTTTTCCAAAAGTTACAAAATAGGTATTTAAATAGTTGTTGGTTATTTCTCTATCTAATCACTATTTCAACAAAGCATCACATGCACAATATTTAATTCAAAATTGTTGAAACCGATGAGTGTTTAGAGAGCGCCCTCTTACGTTTTAACGGCTCTTTTTGAATGATAACATGATCTTTACTACGTCATTTGTAATTTTTTGTTCCTTTCTAGTTATAAATATTAGTTTGTAATGTAATGATGCAGGTTTTGGTTACTAAAATTCAGTTTCACCAAAACTGTACTCTCCTTACCAGAACTCAACTATCCCTTTAACTCGCTCAGTGAACATAACATGTCACAATAAACTATACTAAAGCATGTTGCACATCCTACTATACAACAGTTTGAGCAAGTGACAACATTAAGAGAGCTTTCAAGGAGAAATGTTATTTTCAGAATAAACACAATCTATTTTCCTCACAGGAGGCAACACAGACATCAAATGAACAGAAAACGTGGCAGTAGTATAAATTGCAGTATGAAGCTCAGTTACGTTCATTACATTACATGATTACCATATCATTGACATGAAATAAGTCCCCGGAAGCTTTTGGATTTTAGCTATTCAAATCCCCCAAACCGGCTAACACAAAAAAGGGCCTAGGGGGAGAGGCTTGAGCCCAGGATCGAGCCCCCCTAGCTACGCCACAGAGGGTAACAACCAAACACCATATTTTGAGGAATCGAAGCTATACCAATCTGTGGGAAGGCGAGGATTGTTAGGGTATTAGAGCGTTACAACAAACATCAACTGAAATATGATACTACATGAAAATGCGTACCAACATTTTTGACCCATAATACCACATTTGAATTTAATTGGAGGCTGTAGTCAGTGAAAGTCCATGTGGTGTTTAGGCGGACTGAAATGTAAAATGGCTGACTATTATACGGGTTTATTTTTCGACTGCGTTTAGAAAACCGTGTTTAGAAGGAGGGAAATATGAGATAAAACAAACTGTGTTAAAGATTATTATGCGTTGGGATGTAGAGCCGCCGCACAGTGGGACAGGTGTGAGCAAAGGTGCGCCAACATAGCGACCTGGTCATGGAAATGAAATTGCTTTTTTTCCATGTTTTAAGCAAAGATTACAACCTGTAGAACACCTCCGAGCAATATTTCTTCTCGATATCTATTTTAAGTGGGTCATTTTTCTTCACAAAGTCCGGAAATGTTGATTTTAGGGAACACATTGTGTTAAATGCAATATTGCGTTTTTTCAGGATTTTTGCCAAACGGCTTGTTTAATCCACTTACAATTTGAAATGCCCGTTTTACAATAGTTATTCTAAGTAATCATACATTTTAAAGCCAAACTATTACTTATGTTTAGCAGAAACAAACAAATAATGGGAGAAAATCGCATTTTATTTTTCATGCGCAAAAATGGTCAACATTGCTGTCGATTGCTGCGCTAAAAATATCATGATTGCCTTCCTCATAATTTATGCTTTACTTTGATACCTATTTTGTCAACCACATGTTCGCCTTTTTTGTGTGTGCCTAAATCGCCCTTTTTGCCTAAATATTTTCATGCGATAGAAGAGCGCGCCGTGCGCATACCCTCATACGCAGGCAAACCGCTTTCCTTGTTGACACAAGTAGCATCCCGGTAGCATCTATCAGAAGTCTTCTGACACTTTGTCTAAGATGATGGCATAATATCTATGGTTAATGAATGTGTCACGTCTCATTTTAAGTCACGTTTCATACAAACAACATGAAATTGTACGTTCATTTATGTACAAAAACGCATTGAAATGTTCAGACTATTTAAAACGTTACACAATTTGTATTTGGAATTCTTCAAATGGCATTCAATGTTATTTTTTGAAAGTTTTAAAATGTACATATTTTAGAATAGGGAAAATAGATATAGAATATTATAATAAACAGAAAACAAGTTGTTTGAAAATACGAAAATGGTGGACTAAAAATAGTTCATGTCGGACACTCTAATAGAGAGAAATTAGAAAATGCTCCAATTGTGTTTCTTAGGTCCAGAAACCCCTGAAAAGTTCCCCTATATAGTCAGTGTAATATGAACCTGTATAGTATGTGTTACAACGAATTGTTGCCTTGTCCAATCAGAAAACAGTATTTTAATGACGTCAGAGAAAATGGAAAATGCTCCATTTGTGTTTCTTAGGTCCAGAAACCCCTTATAAGTTCCACTAATCAGTGTATATGAATCTGTCTATGTGTTACAATGAATATTTGCCTTGTCCAATCAGAAAAAAGTATTTTGATGACGTCACACGGATTTGAAAATACTCCCATCGAATGATATGGGTCTGCAAACCCTTATACCTTCTTCAATGAGTACTTAATTTTGGCACACTTTGAGGCGGTTCTGGCCCACTGTGCACCGGTTCGAACAACGTACCCTGACTAGTTTGTGGCACCAGGCTTTTAAGTTACAAATCCAAACCACATTGATTAGGCGAAATGGCGATTTACCCTTTAAGGTGTAGTCTTGCATCAATAATGCGAACTTCAAGACCAACCGAGGGGTATGGGTTGCACTTGAATGAAAGGAAATCCCTAGTGGCTATTGAATGACTCTTGACTTGCTCATATATTTTTTTTCTGGACACTCCAAAAACACGTGCACATGAGATAACGATTACAAGGTTTATGCTCTGTAAAGTTTATGAACCACCATAAACGATGTCCATTTGTGCACGCCATTTAATACGATGTTTGCTTTTAGGTGTCTGGTTTTCGTCTGTGTGTGAGTTTATGCGCGTATTCCATGTTGATGTAATAATTATTGTACTTTCTGGAGTTCAAAATATAACGCGATTCATTAATCGGACATTTTGACATTATCTTTTTTGAAATAGCTTACACGTTTTCAGAAGATGGGTAGGGACGTTAATTTTAGGGCGAAAGTTAATTTTATGTTCATATTATTTAGAACTATTTTGTATAGGACACAATATTTTGTTTGTAACAAACATAGCCTTTCTTCTTCTTCTTCTTCTTCTTCTTCTTCTTCTTCTTCTTCTTCTTCTTCTTTCTTCTTCTTCTTCTTCTTCTTCTTCTTCTTCTTCTTCTTCTTCTTCTTCTTCTTCTTCTTCTTCTTCTTCTTCTTCTTCTTCTTCTTCCTCTTCTTCTTCGTAGGTCATAATAGCGCCTAATGACGCGTAATTTGTCCTATTGTTGACGCGTAATTTGGCATATTGTTGACGCGTAATTTGGCATATTGGTAAAAATACCAAGCTACTTATGTCCCATTTGGTTCTAATTTTGTTCAAATTAGATGTATTCGTTCTCCGATATGCTTGAAATATATTTTGACCAAAAGAAAGATACTAATTATGGGGACTAGATTGCTTGATTGCCTTTGCGTAAATATCTGCTGAGTCCGTGCTAGAAATTAGCTCGATCCGGATCGTTGTATATATTATCACATGAGAATTGGTTAAAGGGCACCGACGCTCAAAATAGTAAGCAAATAATTACCGTTGGTGAAGGCGATGGGACAATCTATCACTTCCGAGGCGAGCTGGATGTAGCTATCTTTCCGAAGCGAAGCTGAGGAAAGATAGCGTATACATTCAGATCACCGAGGAAGTGATAGTTTGCCATCGCCTGAAACCAAAAGGTGATTATTTGCTTTATATTCCACATCGAACTTAGATCTAGTCTAGTAGTACTAAATGCTGTACTAGTAGTACTAGTAGTGTAAGCAGGCCTACCCCTAGTCTACTCTAAGTACTCTAATGCCCGGCGCAGACAGAGCCGACTCGACTGGTTCACATCGAACTTAGATCTAGTCTAGTAGTACTGTACTAGTAGTCTAAGCAGGCCTACCCCTAGGCCCTAGTCTACTCTAAGTACTCAGAATGCCCGGCGCAGACAGAGCCGACTCGACTGGTTGTCATTCCGATCGGCTCAGTTTTCAGTGCCTCGCGACACACATTTTGCCAGTCGAGAGACAGTCGGATGCCAGTTGGGGCCGATTCAACACGATAAATCTGCTCCGACCGACCAGGCCCCAACTCTAGCCTGATTAAAGCCAGTCGGAACGGGTCGAGTCGGCTCTGTCTGCGCCGTTACTGTTACTACTAGGTTTGATCTACTTACCAACAATGACTTGTTATTCCAATTTCGGTAACAGGGTAATTCCAAAAGCTAAAACGCGAAATGTAAACTCCAAAAAAACAGTTCAAAAGTCAACAAACGCGAAAATAGAGTCTCCCCAACACTTGGACTGGTCTAGCGCTTTCAAGTCCACGTCAGACAATTCGTTAAAAAGTATGCTTCCAGCATCGCAATAATCTTGGAACACTTTCAGGCTGAACTTAAGTTGTCGCTTTGTATTTTTACTTTCACTCTCCAGTAAAAACGTGTCCATTTCATCCTCATCGAAAAGCTCAAACCTTATGTTTGTGGCCGCCATTTTAGTAGAGTACACAGAACGAGCATGCAAACAGTGTATGTACGATACTACAACAGGGCAGGGCGTCGATCTGTTCGGAAACACAATGCAATTGTTCACAAACAATGCTCGCCCCGGCCAATGCATTGTGTTTTCCGAACAGCTGATCGACGCCTCTGATGTACAGTGCATAGCGTATGCAGTGTACTACGTATACCGTATGCACAACGAATACAATTAAATTTGTAATTCGCGCGCATTTATCGCGCCACTTATTGGTATTCAATTCAATGCAACCGCGGAGTGTAGATAGTACTTTTTATCTAGTGAGTGCAACGCACTTGCACCCAAGATATCTACAGAGTGTAACGATGGGCGAAACTATATTTCATCACGTGATTAACTTTTGACCAATCGTAGAGCAAGATTCTTAGTATGTGGAATATAATAATGCATAACAAAATTCCCCAGATTTCAGTTAATTTCTTTTTCAATAAACGTTTTATAATAAACTATTATATTAACTTTTTGTTTGTCTTCTTGTACTGCACAACCCTTCAAACGTTGTTGTTTGTTTTTTATTCGTTCTCAAATTCTGAGAAAATCATTTATTGAAACATAATGATACTTAAGTTAATCGTAGGTAGAATGAATAGCTCAATAGAATATAATATTCTCGTCCTCGAATCAAAGGACTATCTTTGCTTGTTGGCTCACGCCATCGTTATGGCTAATTAGCATGCTTTGTAATGAGGTTTAGATAGTCATTGCTGATTGCTCTGTTGGCGTAAGTGTGCAACATTTGTGAATTCCTATAAAGAGTACATCATAACTCTTACCCCTCCCCTCCTCTCTCTTTCTCACTCTCCATTCTCTCTGTGTCCTTCATTTCCGTACCATCACGTATCTTATGTTTTTAAAGGGATTTAGTATTAACTGTGTCTGAATCTCTAGTGGTTCTTTCATGCCCAGTTGCTTCCTCGTAATAATAGAAGTATGAAACCTGTTTTGTTATGTTTTTTTTTATTGGGTATGTGTGATATGATTGAAACCAAATACCGGATTATAATTTTCAATGTGTGCAAACTAATGGCAAATGATTTAGTAAACAGCACTTTGTATTTTTGCTTATCACTCGGTTATATTATGACATGCATTTAACCTGACATTTTCAGTGGGCATATCAGATCACATACATTTGTATAAACCCTTTGTCAGTTGTTACGCCTGTCAACACGTGTGTGTACAATTACTAGATCCCTTTTAATAACGTAACGCATTTATTCAACAAATTAGCAACCTTGTGGTATTGCGATTTACCTTCATAATAATGGTAATTGTGACGTGAAAATATAGGTCCAATATGTTATTCTAATTTCACGGGCGGACGATTCAGCAAAAAAGAGCGCACACTATGAATGATTGTCATAAGAGCCTGTGGGGATTTAAAAATGGATTGAGACACAGACGAATTATCATAATCATCATAATGATCATGTTTATGGATATGTCGTGTTCATATCTTGCTCGCGTTGGTTATGCGGGAAAACAATTATTGAGTGATTTGAGGGGGGGAGGGTGGCGTCTTTCGCCTTTTTTTGCACGGGAGCAGCGACTAATGTGCAGGTAATAACTATGTGTATGTTATGAATTATTCAAACAATCTGACGACCTAGAGGTCCATCACTCCATTTTTAATCTCCCCCAGACATTTCCGAAATAATATATCATACATTTTGAAAGAGTACCATACGCTTGTAAACATTCCCGATAAATCAGCTCAAGGTTGATACAAACGCCATGCAGAACGCTATAGCATTTATGATCTCTGATATAACGTATATGATATTAACTATGGGTGTATCATTACGTAATCTGTAACTCCACCAATATCGTGTCACTGATATATATTGTATTGCATTGAAATAGCATACATCTGCATGTTTTATATTTTGTTAAACAAAACAAAAAACACATGATAGATGCAATAAACGGCAAACTCCGAGTACGTATCGGGCTAAGGCGGACGTACACACATTGTGGCATGGTAACACTGCGGTGCGTTGTTCGTATGCAACTGTAGTTTTCAAGTTTTATATTTCTGCATACTATCATCTTTATGCTCAGATTTTGCCATTAAAATATTTGTTTGTACTACATGATTGTATATCAAGAATTTGAATCGTGCTATCATAATGTTTGCAATGCTGCTTCTAAGCTTTTACCAAAATAGCCTGAGTATACGCCACAGCTGTCGTATAGGGGTGGGACAAATATTAACTTGTCAACGGCACATGCTTTATTTACCTTTATGAAGTGTGTAATGGTTACATTAAATGTTCATGTGCCGAATGCAAACCTTGAATCTGTGACGTCATTGATTGTGAGAAATGGTGTACTATTACGTAAATGAAGAGTTTCTTTGAAAAAGAAAACAATATATGCCATCTTGATACACGGGAAGTCGGCAACAGATACCGGTCACCATTGTTTTCTATACACGCTTCTTCACACGCATTCAAATTTCGCGAGGGCCGAGATCTAAAGAGGGGCCATAATGACCACCACCACCCCCCCCCCCCCCCACCCCCCAACCCCCTGCGACAGCTAGAAGACCTTAAATGCATGGGCTTTTTAATTAAAGGACAATGAAGCTCGGGAAATTTGTTATTTGCAATATACGACACTAAATGGGAAGAACGGTCTCTGAAAGGTTGAGCACGATCGGTCAAGAAATAAGAAAACTCTTTGAAATAGCCATGTATTTATATGAGTGACTCAAATTGGCAACGCACTCTGGCAAAGATGTGGACAACTACCAATAGGTTTTTTAAACAACATTTCATTTTGTTTCAAATTTCTCAAAATATATGTTCACCCTACATTTTTAGTTCGACATAATTATGTTTTGTAGAATGTTTATACACAAAATATTATAGGTTTGGGGAATGGACAAGAGTGACCATGAAGAAACTTAACCAATTTGAACATTTGAGTAAAAACCCTTTGGGGAGTAGTCCAGAAACTTATCAGAGTGCGTTGTCAATTTGAGTTCCCCATATAAATAAATTTACATCTTCAAAGAGCCATAGTTTTCTTGTTTCTTGCCTGATTATATGCTCTAACATTCAGAGAGTATTGCTCCTAATATCTTAGAGCTTATGGAAGCTTATTTTGCTTGGGTTTCATTGTCATTCGAGGTTAATGAGCGTGTGTACAGAACAAAGGTATACACGTTAAATATGTCTGAAAGGTATCGCTCATACACTGTCATATGACTTTGTGACTTAGGTAGGTCCTTCATGAATAAAGATAAGAAACTTGTTATGTTTTTAATTCCGCCGTTTTTATTTTCCATTCTCACAGCGCCAATCCACAATGATATATGATTCTGGGACTTAATGAACTCGCTTGATTGCGTAAAAACCAAATAGACTTCCCAGATCAATTAAATTAATGAACACTTTCATTAAGTAACGAGACCGGGTGGTTTCACTGAAGTTTAAACCAAGACTGACATTCGATTCCCATGAATATGATGTAACGGAGCCGGTTGAGTGTCGGTGCGTTTAGCGCGGCGCTTTCACGGGTGTTAGCACGTCAGAAGTCGACGAAAAACCTTTTAAAGGGATAGTCTATATGGGAAAACACGCAATTTGTTATAAATTGGTAAATATACCGCATGATTGTTTAATATTTTTGAACTTATGGGCGAAATTGGCCTAAGTTGAATTATTATCGACGATCGCAATATCATTTATTAGCAGCCTGTCATCAGTAATGTACATACAATGTATGATTTTTCCATGCTTTGTTGATAAAAACCTTTTCCTTTATATTTCAAAAACGCAATAATAATATAAATTGTTGCTATTTTTAAAAAGCCGTCTCCGTTTTAGCTCAACAAATTTTCTAACCGTTCGGACCAAATTAATATTAATGCACATTTAATAAAAACTTAACATAATGATTTTAAATGACGTCACTATAGGTGGCAATTTTCAGATTCACTTCTTCTTATTCATATTTCTCGGTGAAGTTCAAACAGTTCATAACTAAAACAATCTTTCCCCAATTTTCCCTGATGATCAGCATCATTCATCTCCATTCATCATTCATCTTCTAGGATGGAGCGTCACTTTAACATGAGCTGTAAACGAGCTACATATTGCATGACAGACATTATCTCCGACGCTTTTTATCTAGTTACCATTAAATGAAACCAAATCTGGCATATTTGCCCGCCAGGCGCCGGCATCGGATCGTAATTACCGACGGTCAATAACCGTAAATCTCTGTGTCATGAGTGGATTAAAACATTTGATTTGTCACTGTGTGAGCCTTAAGGGGATCTGGTAACTTTGTTGATATGTGCAGAAAGAGACGAATAGTTGATACAAAATGTGTATTGTTGTGATTTGATATGTCCACAGAGGAATATGTGAACATTCCACGTTAAGTGGATGTTATATTGCAGAGTAATGAACGTAAATGCAAAGATATGTATGCAAAGATTATATTTGTACACATTTATAACTTTCCAGTGGATAACTAAAAATCCAAACTCTTCAATGTTTCAATACCTTTTTAGCGAAATGGAAATTCGAAAAACCAAAAACTGTTCAATGGTTAAATCATACTTTATTTTATTTGTATCACCAATAGAAATTGGTGATACAAATAAAACAAAGTATGACTTAACCACAGAGTTCTTAGTAAGTTTTTAGGAACTTTGCAATGTTTCTGGAGCCCTTTAATTATACTTCTACCTCCATGAAAAAAAAAAACATAATATTACAAATACATTTCATAAATGGAATTAACTGCAGTCCATTAAAAGTATTAATGGAACGAGCGAGTCACGTATGTGCCGCAGGCAACACGGTCGAGTTCCAAGCATGATACAACATTTATACAGTGAACACAAACAAAATAAAGTGTTGCCAAATATTGACGCTTTCTCATACTGTAGTATTTTGTTCGAAGGACACACAAAGAAGTTGATTTTGTGCGTGGGTGGAGTCCATGTTTGAGTATATTTGAACGTGCACTTAGAATGTGCGTATTGGGATGTGCGTTAATTAGCACGTATATTTTTCATGCAAGCGTTTGTATTTGTTCTTGTGCATATTTTCATGTATGAATTTAATCACATATTAATTGGAGTTTTATTTCATTATATCGAACAGAGAATAACTGAGAATAACCATGATAACTGGCCAGAAATATGTACATGTAATATGAATGAACAATGATCAGAGAAAATTTGGTTTCCCCGGGATTCGAACCCGAGGCCTCCAGATTGCAAGACCGGTTTTATTTCGATAAGATGGCAATTTCCGTTGATAAACTGGACGACTGTCATTACGGGGTCATGTTTAAAATACAAATCACATCATATAAACGTATATGAAATCAACAAACACAATTTAAAAATATATTAAAACTTAAACTAAATTTAGTTGCAGAACTTACATGACTAAGGAATTGATGCATCCTATTCCGGACGAGTCAACTCCAACCTTAAAGGGATAGTTGAGTATTGGTCAAACTTAACTTTAGTAACCAAAACCTGCACCATTACGGTACAGAATAATAGGTATAACTTCACCATGCTCGAAAAATATACACAATTACAAACGACTAAGTAAAACCCCTGTTATCATTCAAAAAGAGCCGTTACAACTCAAGAGGGCGCTCTCTAAAAGAATAATTGGTTTTAGCCATTTTTCTTACAAAATTGTGCATTTAATATTTTGTTAAAATAATGATTCAATAGAGATATCATCAACAACTTTTAAAAAGCCTATTCAGATTTTTTTCAAAGTAGTCTTTAAGCTTTTTTAATTTTTCTAAAAAGTCAAAATATCCCTGGTGAAGAATTTTTGAATAAAAATTTGTTTATGGATATTTCAGCCGTTTCTGAACCGATTTTGTTTAATACAGTTTATTCTGTCATTAAAATTGTATGTTCTTTCAAATTTGACAGAACGGTTTTTCATTATATCACAAAAAAATATTTTGTACCAACACTCAACTATCCCTTTAATAAAAGCTCCTTGGTTTCCCATGTATATGCTATTTTACATTATACTTTTATCACCAGCTCCCCTCGAACACCTCCGCAATTTTAGATTTTTCTTTGATAACCTCATCTCGATAATGAAATGATAAACATAGGAAATCAGCATTTGCAAGGGACAATAAACAAGACTGTTGTTCATCACATCGCCTTACATTTCAAATTGAGATTACTTCGCGTGCGACGACAGATCTATACTATATATACTCTAGTTCAAATATACAGGAGTAAATTGAAATAAGTGGAATAGTTTCACTTCGATACATAACCAAGAACTATAAAAACTCTTTGATGCCTAGCTATACGGGCATTATTGTGTAAACAAACAAAATGAAATGGGGTGAGACGATGGACGATAAAAGAAAGTAAATTGAATTGGGGCATTTGATACTCGGATATCTGTCTCCATCCTCCGCATAGTGTTATTATCCGTGTCATGCCGTTGAAGAGGAAGACAACCCTATAAAGAAATGCTCAATAAAGGGAGATAATGTAAAAGTGAGATGAACATTATTCAGGAAGTAAGAAGGTTGTGTGCGTTTTTAACTTGCTATTAAATAACAGTATTGGGAAACGCCCTACTCACAATAAATGTACGCTTTTATCCCCTACCATGTAAAAGAATATGGTTATGATAACTTATCTGTTAATGTGAAGGTTAAGACAAACACTGCTTTGAAATTGAATATTTGAGCAATAAAATGTTCGAAATAAAAGAAACTATTTACAATAGATTCAGTTCAACCGCATATACGCTGCTTATAAAAGCCATGTGAGCGCACGTACGTAAGGCATGCGGGCTCATCGACCGTATATAGCCACCAATATCCAGCCTGGCGGTGAGCGGTGAACGTGCAGCGAATTTAGGCCCAATCTTAACGGCGTGCTGGCGACGTGCATTAAAGTTTCGACTGATATTTCTGCATTTAACGATACTAAGGTTTGGATTTTTACCGCACAAGCCCTTTTTATACTATTTCACTATTAATATTGATCAATTAGTGTGGTCAATATATTATATAATTACTTTCGTTTACTCTCCCACAGCTGTTGTTTGGCTTTAAAATGGATTTTTCTTAAACATGGACGCCAATTGCTTAATACTTTAACAACCTGTCGTACGCGTTTAGCATTTTTTCGTATTATTTTGAAGACAAAATGAGAATATTATATTTTCATAATAATAACTCTCAACTGCATAAACAAATTAAATAATAAAATGGTAGCCTTGCAGTTACATTACTGAACAACAGCACTGGAGGGACAACATGGGAATAATGGGTGTGTTTGAATCAAAGCAACTTCTTTCCTATTGATATTTGAACACAAATCATTATCAGTATCCAGGGATTCAACAATAAAATATTGTTGTGATAGTTGCGTGTATTTTAACTACCGTATACTTTCACCACCAACACTCATTGATCAACTCGGTCGAATGCTAACTATGTATTACATTAGAATGGAAATTCTTTATTCCGATTGTTGTCGGAGGTAACAAGGCCATTAATAAGGTATACTGGAGAGATACAAAGGAAGACTAGAAACATCGAAACATAATATAGAGAGAGAGCTAAAGGGGCGGGGGTAGGAAATAAGAAGGGAGTGCAACATTTTTTTGTTTAAGTTACGTATGTACTTAATTATACTTGAGTAAGTTTCATGACATTGATAGTATAGCCCATTTTTAAATATAAATTTTATTAGTTGACGTTATAATTATATTGTGACTGTTGACATCATTTAGTGTAAACAATCCAACTGGATCTTTGATTTCAGTTGCAATGAATTACATTTGAATATAAATACAGTGTGTCTGTGACTGTTGTGTGTATATGTGCGTAAACGAAAGGGGATAGACTGATAATGGGAAGGGGAGAGTGGAGGGTTACAACAATATTGAATAATTTTATGGTCGGTAGGACTGTTTTCATATTAATGAATCGAGGATTGTGCGAAACATATTAACTATTCAATGGGCTCACTTGCCCCAGTCAGCCGCTTTAACAGGAATTTGTCGCAATACATTGCAGCATTCATAGGAACTAAATATACATCACCAAGTTCACTGTATTCGTGTGAGTGGGTTCATCGGCCTTTCCGCGCATGCGTGTAGTGATAAATACGATCGTTATGATTATGGTTTTCATAGCATCGTCATTGATTTGACGCGTATCCGGTACGATCATATTATGACGTCTACAAGTTCGTACAGCTGAATATTTGAACTTTCTGATTTGAGATCTTGGAAGTGGATGATTCTGAGAAATGTTCAGTATGTTTGTTGTTTGTACTTCCATGTAAACATACGTCTAATTTAGTTGTTTAACTGAGCGCGATTCGTCTTAATTACAACATTATAATGTACTTATTTTGATTTAAAATTATATAATGGGATTTTACGTCAGAAAGTGTTAAAGTGTAACGTCAATGTGCTTCTATTATAATGGTTCGCTGTCATAATTATGTATGCATGACTGTGTGCATACTATAAATACACTTGAATAAAAGCACACAAAACTTTCATCGGTTGGGGTATTCATTATTATGGAACTTTTGCATGGAAACTTACAAAAATAAATGCGTTCAACAATTTGGTGTTCGGATTTTGCTGTATCCCATATCTCATTATTTGTTTCTAATATTTCAACAATCGTTAGTTGGACCAAATAATATGCTCTCCATGACATTTTCAAACCTGCTCTCAAGCTTTAAAACAGTATTTGTCGGACTATACCATTAAAGGTATACACTTGAGTATTAGTACTTCCCGAAATGCCCCTTGACACTAAATTGGTTGGTTTTAATTCCGTTTGAAAGTTAATTGGATAAAACATGTGAAATGAGAATCATTCCCTTTTGAATGATCTCATAGTTGTAACATTTGATTTCAAAATATTGTATTTATATATCGTCTGGCCAGGCGATATCTTGACTCTTAAACAAATACAGAAAATGCTTATACCATTCTTTCAAAAAATGTCAAAAGAGATTTGTAAAAAGTTGTTAATGATATCTCTATTTAATCATTATTTTAACACAACATCACATGCACAATTTTGAATAAAAAGTGGTTGAAACCAATGAGTTTTTAGAGAGCGCCCTCTTGAGTTGTAAGGTTTTTTTTTAAAGATACATGTAACAGGGTTTTTACTTAGTCGTTTGTAATTGTGTATAAATTTCGAGCTTGGTGGAGTTATAACTATTATTTTGTACTCTAATGGTGTAGGTTTTGGTTACTATAATTCAGTTTGACCAAAACTCAACTATCCCTTTTAAAATTCATTTTCACAACGTCGTCCTTGTCCGATTTAATTTGTGTTTTTTAGAAAATAAAGAGTGATGAAAATAGAACTATAACGATTTTTAAAGACTATTAATTAACATTTAGACGAGCTCGCGCATGCTATTTATTACAATGGTTAAATGAAATCCTAGTAATGATGAAAATAACACGATGGTGAAATCAGAATGATCTACTGAAGTCATCATTTGTCGCTATCTGTTGTCTAATTTGCGTGTTTTTGGATATTGCTCATCGTGATATAAATCCACAACGGGATATTTCATCCGCAGGGGGATTCATCTTAATGGAAGTTCTGATCAGGCCAATGCGACTTGTATCTCCTGCAGAAAAGTGCCATCTGATAGGGAAACGTTCTACTATCCTAAATCCGTAAGTCGACTAAGCGTGAACAAAATCCCATTTTCCATACTTACATAAATAACAATTTAATGTGTGTCGCCGTCACACATTCCCGTAAATATTTTCCGTAAGTGCCATGTATAGCAAATGTACAAACTGCCCCGTAAACACCCTCACATAAAGCCACGGAATAGCCAAGTCAGACACGCGGCTCTCCTCGTAATCTGAACAAAAGCCACGTCTGTCTACAACTCTGCCTTCCCGTATTTCATCGTGGACTCAGTATACGTTCACGTCTGGTTTGTAATCAGTGTAGCACAATCGCGCACACGCGAGTCTCGACTTTTCGGGAATCTTCGTACAGTGTTGTGCGGACGACGTCAGCCATATTCTTGTTTCAGACCGTATGGATAATTAGGAAAACAATTTACACGGCAATCGATCACGAAATAAGTATGTACGTACGTGCCACGTCACATTAGCTGCTACTAGTCTATCAGGTTATGAAAAGCAGCATTTTTTTTGGCTATAATCTTGGCAATGGTTTGTAATGTGTTCTAAATACATCAATGAAAAGGAAAAATGATGTTTCCATTTTTTTTGGGGGGTCCCAGGGTGCATTTTGGCGATTTTAAAGATAATTAGCTAATTTGCATATTTGTGAAATAAGGTCAGGGGTCATTTTCTATCTAGGAATAGTACAATATTGATAAAAACTAGTACTCTAGGGTATTTTGGGGCAAGGATTCCATTTCCAGTGCTCATTTTCATGTGTCGTATGGGCAACGCCCTAAAATCCAAGATGGTTACCCCTAATTTGCATATTTATGAATATTATTGATTTACAGTAGCTACATCCTCTAATAAGTATTAATTACAGGTCATATAGATTAAATTAGGCTCTTAATGTATATCAAAGATACTTCAGCTTGGTTGCCACAATGGCAACCTCTGACAATGCCTATAATTAGCTTAATTTGATTATTGACCTAATTTGCATATTCCCAGAAATCATGTAAATTTGTGTGTTTTGTGAACCCAGCAAGTGAAATCAACGAGAAATACCACTTTTCCATGGTTTTAGGGGGCAACGAATCCATTTATGATACTTATTTCGACGTATCACCTCGGCAACCCACATAAATCCAAGATGGCGGCCTTCGTCATTTTAAAGTAAATAATGCTATTTGCTACTTTAATGGCATTTAATTTATAAAATTATGATTTGTTTACTGTAAGCATGGTAAGCAAACAACTACATCGTGATTCAAGTATTCTGGTTGCTTATTCCAATAATTAAAAGTCAAAACATTATAATATTAATCTAATATAACCGAAATAATATAATCGTGTATCATAACATGTGTTATTTGGGGAGCAGCCATCTTGGATTTGAGATGGTTGCCATGGTGATACAGGTAAATAAGTATCAAAAATGGATCTGTTGTCCCCCTAAACCTTGGAAAAGTGGTATTACTTGTCTTTTTTACTTGCCGGGTTCCCAATATACTGGATTTGGGGGAATATGCAAATTAGGTAAAATACATAATTATGCAAATAATATGCAATGCTAGAGGTTACCACGATGGCAACTCATCTTTGATATCTTAAATATCTACTTGGAACATAACTAACAAATAATAATCCGGAATTATTGCTTATTAGGGGCTGTAGCCACTGAAAATCAATAATATTCATAAATATGCAAATTGGGGGCAGCCATCTTGGATTTCAGAGTGTTTCCCATACAGCACTTACAAACGAGCACTGGAAATGGAATCCTTGCCCCAAAATACCCTAGAATACTAGTTTTTATCAATATTGTACTATTCCTAGATAGAAAATGACCCCTGACCTTATTTCACAAATATGCAAATTAGCTAATTATCTTTAAAATCGCCAAAATTCACCCTGGGACCAAAAATAAAAAATGGAAACATCACTTTTTCTCATCAGTAATGTATTTAGACCAAATTAAAAACTGTTTCCAAGATTATAGCAAAAAATTTCACAACATTTATGTGTACTACATTAGGGGATATACTATACAGTTAGGGATGTGTATCGTGATGCAGAAAAAACCGTGCATATGAACAATGAATGCAACTGAAATATCATTCTCAATATTATGAAGCGACTTGATAGCCTCATTATGTATTCAGGCAGTATCATACACGGTGGATTATTCTGTATTTACGTTAAATTTTAAAATAAACCACCGCTTGGAAATTTTGTTCATACTTTAAAGATGATCAGGTCATGAACGGTAGGCGGTCTCCATTCACTTTGTACAAAGAGGCTGTGTGCAGTGAAGCGCGACGTGGATCATTTATTATTCA
>JBAMJV010013325.1:0-34062 GCA_037951105.1 Echinarachnius parma
GCCAAGCCACTGACTGTCATTGTTATTGCCACCGTGGTCCTATCGGGTATACATGCAGTGGCGTAGCTACGAGGGGGAGGTCATGGGGGCACTTGCCCCTACCCCCAAATAATTTGTCAAATACAACAACAAACACAATACATTTACATGTATATACAATGATGAATATAATAATATAAACACATAAGTAATACAAAATAAATTTGTGCGAAATAAAGAAATACATTAAGTTGTGTCCCCCAATCATTCGCTTCATTTTTAGTCCCCCCCCCCCCCCCCAATCAGTCCAACGACGCTACGCCACTGACTGCCACTGTCATTGCCACCGTAGTCATGTACATCAGGTACATTCGTGTTACAACCACCGATATAATTTGTAATTAATTGATTGGATGCAGTAACGCCCTCAAGTCCTGATATCATGATGGGGTACCATTTTTCTTTATAGGTCAATAGTAATAAGCTCCTTCGTTACATTGCATTGAATGCAATGTGGCATTACTTGGGTTATGTCTTACTCTTGATTTGAACAAAAAAATAATGAGATTATCCAGAATGATATATCTAATTAAAATGCTACATAATTAATAAAGTCATAACAAGATAAGAATGGCTGCAATATGCTGATTGAATGCCAAATACATTTACAGTCAAACATGCATCTCTTAGAAGCCACATGTGTAGCAAACAACCATAGAGGGCGTGACTGCTCGCATGATGGTAAACATTATTGACTAATTATTGTATCCCAATACTCCGTGGATGCTCAGGGGGTTACCCCATTGAGATGCAAGGCACCCATCGGGCTCCGTGAATGCAGATGAGGGTGTGTGTGTGTGTATGTGTGTGTGTGTGTGGGTGTGTGTGTGTGTGTAGTGGGGGGGGGGGGGGTTATGCTAATTAGATGTACCCCATAAGGGGGGTGCGTAATTATAAAAAAAAACGAGACCGAGACCGAACGGGGCCTTTTTTTATCCACAAATGTTGAGTGCCTCCCCCCCCCCCCCCCCCCCCCCCCCCCATCATAGTGTTGCACTTGGTTGGGAGGAGGAATTTAATAAAACAAACAAACAAACAGGTACATTTGGGATTCATTTTTTATTTATCTATTGCGGTATAAAAAAAAATACTCCACATGCATGACAACCAGCGAATTGTGTGCAATTTACAATGAATATCACGACATATCAAATACATTAAATTACAAAGGCACATATTAATTTCACAAATATATTTGAAATAATTCAACATTTAAAATGGTTATCAATATTAAATAATGCTTATTCAGACTGTTAGACAAGTGATGTGTTACTGTTCTACATGAAACTATTTCCTTTTATAGCCTTCTAATTGTAGACTATGATTTGAATCATAGAAATTGAGAAATGATTATACTAAAAACAAATTATAATGCTTTCAATCGTACTTATCACAAGAAATTGAATTCGAAAATTAATTGACATTTTGGGAAACAAGGCGATGAGAGCCAGTAAAGAAATAAATCATGAAGTGGGAGAGATGGGGATAGAACATATTTATAAAAAAATGAATGACAGAGAGTTCCAAGCTAGTATACAAATGATGCGCATGTTTGAGTGGGTCGGTAGGAATTGTTTGCACAAGGTAACTATGGAACTGTTAAACCCACGAGGCGAAGCCGAGTGGGTTTAGACTAGTTTCCATAGTTACCGCGTGCAAACAATTCCACCGACCCACGAAATAAACTTGCGCATCATCTGTTTTATAGAATGGGCATTGTTACGCCCCCCAAAAAGTCAAAAAATTAAAAATTAGAAAAATTATCGGATGCATGAAATCATTTTACCGGACGCATGAAATTTTTTACCGGACGCATGACATTTTTTACCGGACGCATGATTTTTTTACCGGACGCATGAAATTTTTTACCGGACGCATGAAATTTTTACCGGACGCCTGATTTTTTTACCGGACGCTAGTGGAGAGCGAGATAAGGAAAAGGTAAAATAGGGAAAGGGAGAAAGGCAAAAGGAGAGAAGAGGAGAAAGAAAATAGAAGGAAAAAGGACATAGGCAATATGGAGAGAGGGAGTTACATTAAGACATGAGGGTTATAATATACAACGCTCGAAATTGGCGTAGGCCCGATGGCCCGGGGCCAGTAAAAGTTGCGGTCGGGCCAGTAAAAACATGAAAATGCCAAAGTTTGGTGGCCCGATCGGGACACCAAATGTTTAAACCATAAGAAGACAACATCAAGGAATATAAATCGCAAGTTTGACACCTCTTAAAAACACTTTAATTGTGATTGAAATATTTGCAAGAAATGAAAAGGAGGGACATAAAAAGTCGCAAGCGCACTTGCGCTAGTTGAATGAATCTTTATTTATGCCTACAAATATGTGCTTTTTCCTCATATGAACACTCTCCCTTGAATTATCTACTTCTTGCCTGATAAATCATGGTAAACTTAAACAACTTCCAGAGGTGTGTAATCACTAAAAGCAAAAGCATGCTTATGCTGTTTTCTTAATTTCACACACACCCCCTGGAAACCTTTGCAACATGTAGAATATAAACATAGATCAACCAATCCACAGAGGGAGTGTGCACATGCATGCTAAGACCTATCAAAACACATGTCTAGCTTTTCACATTCATTCATATTGCAAAGTGCAGTGTTGCGAAATCGTCCGCGATACCATCAATAAAGGGGAATAATTTCATCTTTCGGATCATTATTCATTTTTTGAAGGTATTAGAAGGAATCATGTTTACAAGGTAGAGACTTGTGGCTACTTCGAACTATTTAAGGTTTTAAAATAACAAAGATTTAAGTGATTTCATTTCTCGATTTGCCAATTTATCTTAGCTCTGCTCAGTCCCATGTGTGCTTTTTTGTGTTGGTGATTTTATGGACTATAAAATAACCAAATCGTACATGGAAAAGGGCTTAGTTTCATCAGTTGATGACTCTTAGATGAAACTGCTCGATTCTAGGTTAGGTTTTGTTTATTCACTGATGGATTTCTTTAATGATGGTGATAATTTTAACACATAACTTCCATAATTTCACAATTAATGACCGAGTAGTCATGACTCATGATGTTTTTCTTTTTTCTTTGTTTGTAAAAAAAAATTTCTGGCCACCAGGAAAAAAAAGATAATTTCGAGCATTGGAATAACAAATGAAGGCTAAACATTGCCCAGTACCCTGAAACTATGAATATGGTTATTGTATTAATTTTACTTTTGTTTTTCCTTATTTTTTTTCGGGCCAGTAGATTTTGGTTTCGGGCCACCAAAATTGGAAAAATACTAATTTTACTGGCCCGACCGGGCCACCAGCAAAAAAAAGTTAATTTCGAGCATTGTAATATAGTAATATGGTCTTTTAAATTCTTCTATGGCACGAATATTAAAGGGATAGTTGAGTATTGGTCAAACTTAACTTTAGTAACCAAAACCTATACCAACACTCAACTATCCCTTTAAGGAAAACAATTGCAAACTGCTGTTCAGGGCAAGGGTATACAATTTCTAAGTGTCCTGCATCAACACAAATATTGCAAGTCTTATCAATTAATTGTTACTAATAATTTTACCAAAAAACATTTAATTTTATTGTATCATTAGGCGCTATATAAATCGACCCTATTATTAATGATTATTAATTAATTATGCAATTGGCAACAATAGTCTTTCTAGACTGATTGCCATTACATTTAAAAACAACAACAACAACATTATTATTATTAATATAATCATCATGCAGTGTGGGTGACTAATTCAGGAATCGGAAACACAGTCTCTACTATAATTTGTATTAATAATTATAAATAACTTGACAAAAGTAAGTTAATAATCTAGAATAATAATTCAAACTAGTTATGTTCAGCAAATTGCCGATCCTGTGAGGTATTTCAAGTAGTTATAATACACTATAACATGAATAAAATACATGTATAAGTACAACATGTGTATGACATCAATAATGTATTTCAGAGGCGAGATGTGCATTGTCACAATAAACAGCATCAAACATTCTTGAAAACAAATTGAATTGAATTTGAATAATAATTCAAAAATTATGTTCCACAAACTGCTTAACATGTGAAGTATTGCTTAATACACTATAACATCAATACCATTAATAGCATAATAGCAATCTAGATCTTTGGTAAAAAATGAATACAATTTTAATAATGATTCAGAAATTGCGTTAAATTCCACGAAATGTTTATCCTGTGAAGTATTTAAAGTACTAATAATACACTACAACATTTATACCATTATACATAATACAATTCTTTAATAACAAATAACTATAATTGGAAAAATAATTCAGAAATTGAGTTCCACAAATTGATTATTCAATGAAGTATTTCAAGTAGTAATAATACACTATAACATCAATACCATAAAGAGCATGATAACATTCTTTAATAAAAAATGAATTTAATTTGAATAATTTAGTACTGTAGTAATGTAGTAATGTTCCACAAAATGCTTACCCTGTGAAGTATTTCAAGTACAGTAGCAATATACGCTATATACATCAATACCATCAATGGCATAATAACATTCTTTTAATACAGACTTACAAACTCAATTGAATTTGAATAATATTTCAGAATTTGAGTTATTTTCCGCAAATTGCCTGTCCTGTATAAAGGTATTTCAAGTAGCAATACTATAATACACCATCACATCAATACCACCAATAGCATAATAACATTCTCTAATAAAAACTCAATTGAATTTTAAAAAGAATTCAGAAATTGAGTTATGTTCCGCTAATTGCTCTTCCTGTGAAGGACGTATTTCAAGACAATTAGTAATCATGGTAATAATACACTATAACGTCAACACCAGCAATAGCATAATAACATTCTTAAATTTAAAAAAAAACAATTGAATTTGAATAATTGAGATATGTAGTTATGTTCCACAAATTGCTTATCCTGTGATTAAGTATTTCAAGTGGTAATAATACACTTTAACATCAATACCATCAATATCATCAATAACGTGTTCCTTATACCAGATGTGCATTATCACAATAAATAGAAACAATAATTACATATTTGAATTTAAAAAACTCAATTGAATGAATACATTACAGTGGAACCTCTTCATAACTAGCTCTGTTATAAACGAGGTAATCTCTCAGGCCCAAGTTCCATGGTTCCATGCACATTTTGTCAAAGGTCCAACACACACGAGGAACATGACACAATGAGAAACAAAAACCTGCTTGTAAATACAGTATGTGCGATGGACGAACTTCCAATGGATTATAATGTAATAACTCATTGGGCTACACAAAAACAACTATGACGATTTGAAATGTTCCAATGGACTTGGCTATATTGTAAATTATTCAAGTTTTGCAATAGTATTGAAATATGACTAATGAATACGTAGCAATATTTGAATATGTATGCGTGTTAGTGCGAAGGAAAGCCTTTAAAGTTGTTTACACATCAACACATCTTCTACCTTGATGCATGATAACATGAGTATTAGAACATTCCGGTTACCATTTCAAAGCAGACGATCAGTCTCGGCTCAACACCGTATAAAGCCCTGCGCAGACAGAGCCGACTCGACCCGATCCGACTGTTTTTTAAGTCGGATCTGCTTCGTGTGCGGTGCCTCAGGACTCCTGTTTTGCCGGTCCAGAGCCAGTTCGAGATCTTTCGAGGCCGATACAACATGTTGAAGCGGCTTCGAATGAGCAACACCGACTCTAAGCCTGACTGAAAACCAGTCGGATCGGGTCGAGTCGGATCTGTGTGCGGAGGGCTTAATGGAATTGCTCGACAATCAGAAACCTGCAAACTTGAAACTGAAGCAAGGACAATCAGGAAAAGGAGGAACGACTTGCTCTGCAGAGAGACCCTACCATAATCATCAACTCGATATCAGCTGAACAACCTGCCACGTTAGGTTGTCTTATTTCAATTACAAATTCGTTATTATTCAATGTTTTGTATACATGACAGTGAAAAGACAGATCTTTTTAATAAATATCAATGACTTTCTTGCTCTTGAATACAGACATCGATACAAATATATTTATATCACATTGCATAGAATAGGCAATGGCTCTGACAAAATCAAAAAGTGTCAATCAAAGTGCATTAGAAAGCATACTAATTCTCCTTCATGATGACCAAAATGAACCTAAACATATCATTTTGCCCGATTGTAACATGCGCTTTTGAGACACACGACACGGTACTTTGAACACACACACGGGGCATCCCATTCATAGGCGTCGATTTCTTCTCGCCTTTGGGGAGGGGGTGTGAAATGTAATTTTTACCATCTTCGGCGAGGGAGCGAAGCGACCCGAACACGTGCCGAGGATTTTATGGCGGAGGGGGGGGGGGGGGGGGGGGGGGGACATATAGTTAACCGAATGATATTTCTAAAGCCGAAGGACATTGTTGGGGGTATACCCCCCCCCCCCCCCCTTGATCGACGCCCATGATCCCATTCATTACATTATTGCGATATTGCACTGAATGCTCGGTATCACCATGGTCACCTCGTCATCATTTTTGCTCCTTGGATAGTTTCATCCCACCTGCACCGGCCTTCTCAAGGGCATCATCAAGGTCACGTCGATGACCACCAGTTCTCGTCTTCCAGTCTGCAAGGACTTTTCGAACGGCTCTACTGAAGTCGTTGTTAAAACGAGTTAATTTGGCTTCGGCCTCGTTATATTCCATACCGTTAAGAATATAGCAGAAATCGTGGAATTTGTCGTGAGGAAACTTCTTTGATAGTTCATTAAGCTCACCCTCGGTTACAAACTCTTGACACCTGAGAGGAGAAGGTCAATATATTTACATATAGTTAAATGCTTGCCATGATAAGTGTATTTACAAAATAATGTTTGGATTATGCATATAGAATTAAATCTGTTGATTGTTAAACCTCATATTTAATCTCATAGGCTATGCAAACTGATATGTAACATTATAACATAAGCAATAATCATTACTGAATGTACACATGATTAACTTATAGGTAAAGGCCAGTTTTGGAAACGCCCCCCTCTCAAAAAAAATAAATGGAAGCTCTTATTACCAATTATGTGAAAGAATATAATTGTACTAATATAGGATTATCCAAATTTGGCCAAGAAACCGCCTACTAATTGATATATTTGCAAAATTATAAATTGATCTAGGGCCGGATAGATATCGCCAACGCGGAATCGCTCATACACTACGTGTATTACGACCACGAGGTGTACACGAGGTGTTCGCTATACGGGCTTGTCCCTAGCTTGTCGATATCTCCCCCAGCGATAGCGGCGCTGTCAGGTCTGAACGGGCGGTGGATTTATGAATTTCACAGGTGGATATTGGATTTCTTCCGATATTTCTGTATTTAACGATGCTTAGGTTCGGATTTTACCACACAAGCCCTATTTCAATACATATTCAACAATATTGATCAATATAGATGTATTCGGCTACTTTCCCGAGACTGGACTTGGGCTTTAAATTCAGAGGTGAAGGATTTGGGATAAGCAGATATGGGAGAGGGTAATAAAAGTTAGTAATTTTACGTAAGATTATCATTGTCAGCGCATTTTTTCCTCTTCTATTTGTTTGTACTTACTCGGGATTCACGCTTTGAGGAATGTGCATGGATGGACCAGCAAAACTAGCAGAATCACCCGTTGAGGCATCATCTATAAGAATCACAATTAATAGCATAACGAATGATGACAATCTATGATATAGCTTATTGAAATGTCGGATGTCTCATTATGACCGTATAATGTGTAGTCAAAACTCTTTGGCTACGGAAACCTGACGTGACATGCATTGAATGTATATTTCCAAAATATGTGACGAAACATTTCTGCTTTTTAAAAATGTACAATTTGTTCAATGTCAGTCAAACGATACTAAACACAGCTTATTGTGTTAACTTTGTTTAAAGAACATTAAGAGACAACCGCAGAGATTGACAAAAACAGGAGTAACATGATAAGTTATAGTATAAAAAAGAGCAACTCTACTTCACTTATGTCAGCAAACAAATACACGTACCTGTGTATCCCGTCCTAAGATCGATGCTTCTGCCAGGCATTTCTTGCTTCAGTAGCAACGATAAGTGACTATCGTCCGGGCACTGGGTCAAGTCAAGGCGAAACGTCTCGTTCCGGCAGACTAGTCTACACAGTTGATTGTATGGTACGACCTATCAATAAAAATGTATATGAAAACAATGTAAAGTATCGACCGTTGCAATAAATAATCCTGCCGTAGTATATTGTATATGTTATAATATAGACATATCAAGTTGATGAAAAATGACAATGACGATTTCATGATCATCAGAAAACAGTGAAAATGTTTCAAATTATAACAACATGTTAAAAACTTTTAAGTAAAATTTGACTTATTTTTTTTCTATTTATCATAGCTGTATTATTTAGAATGTGTTAACACCGTATGTTTACCTTTGTCGACTCCTGTTTAGTCGGCTTACTGTGTAAGGTACAAGTGATAGTCAGATCATCTGTCACTGTTGCGCTGATATCCAAAATATCTTCTGCCAAGACATGCCGGTACTTCAAAGGCAAACTCTCTTCTCGTTTTCGTACGAGCTATATACAACATACAAAAACGAGAACATTATTACAACAATGATACGATTTTGTGAATGCTTCTTCATTTTATTGTCATAAATGCATTTAACAATTATAACAAATTTCTGTAAGTTTTCAATCAAATTGAACATACCCCCTGAAAATCTGATCCATATCATTTGAATAAAAGAAACACATTCTGATACGATTAGAGAAAACAATCACCTCAAACTGTCCCGTTAGTGTGTTGAACAGGTACAGGTGAAGAATCGGTATACGATCACGTGGCATTTGGGCTGGAAGGAAGGGGACGAAGGAAATCCGCTTAGCCACGACGAACCAAGACTTCACCCAATCCCAGATCCAAGAGAAGTGAGTCAGTCGCAGTTCCACCATGTCTTTGCTGAAAAGGCATTCCACTGTGCTATCCTGAGACCACGAGAAATCTGTATTGGGTACAGACTCATTTCATCAGGAGGTGTTTCAAAAATAAATATTGTGTCATTATGACAAATTTGTCATAAGGACAAACTATTATTTTGGTATTAAAGGGACCTTCCGGTTATAATATTGCCTAATATTGCCAACACCTTGCCGAATTGTGGTCAAGTTTGCATATATTGGCCAAATTTGTGCCGGAATTACGCCAAATTTAGGCCAAACTGTCCCTTTTTTGCCACCTCAAAAATTGTTATTATGACAAATTTGTCATAATGACAAAATGTTTCTTTATAAGAACGGGAGGTAAAGAAAGATCGTTCTGTATCCCCCGTCATCCTCTTTATTCATAACGGTCACTGTTATAATTGTATACAAAACAGTGGTATACAGTCATATAAGTCCATGAATATAAATTCTAAGATTATAATCATGTAATAATTAATTTCTAGAAATAATATTTATTTAGTGTATTTTGGAGAAAAAAAATTGTTTTTGAGAGAGATAGATACTTTTAAACAGATGTTGGATATTTACTCTACGAATGGCGGTTTAACATATTGTTACATTTTTAATAAACACAACCAAAAAAGTAAGTCCCCCTAATCAAAATAACGTAACTTTTTAACCAAAAGATTTTGAGCAAACTAACTTGGCAGGATTGTTTCTACACTTATTGACTAACTTCTCTGTGAAAATGAGATTGAGCCGTCATGTCATGCATGAGTGAGCACATATTGAAAGCAAAGTTGTCACTTTTCAAAAGTCACAAGAGTCAAAAGGTGACAATTTTGCCTTTGATGTGTGCTCACTCATGCATGACTCGATGGACCAATTTCACTTTCACACAGAAGTTAGTCAATAAGTGTAGGAACAATCCTGCAGAGTTATTTTGCTCAAAATATTTTTGTTAAAAAGTTACGTTATTTTGATTTATTATTGGGTTTATTTCAACAATACTGATCAATTAAACCCAACCAAAAAATTAAGTCCCCCCTTAATAAAAAAAAAAAACATAACTTTTAACGAAAAAGTTTTGTGCACAATAACTCAGCATCATTGTTGATACACTTATTGACTAACTTCTCTGTGAAATGAGATTGATTTGTCAAGTTATGCATGAGTGAGCACACATTAAAGGCAAAATGGTCACTTTTTACTCTTGTGACTTTTGAAAAGTGACAATTTTGCATTTAATGTGTGCTCACTCATGCACGACTCGACGGATCAATCTTATTTTCACAAATAAGTTAGTCAATAAGTGTAGGAACAATCCGGCCAAGTGATTTTGCTCAAAATGTTTTTATTAAAAAGTTACGCTATTTTAATTAGGGGGGACTTAATTTTTTGTTGAGTTTATTTCAACAATACTGATCAATTAAATCCAACAAAAAAATAAGTCCCCCTTAATCAAAATAACGTAACTTTTTAACCAAAAGATTTTGAGCAAACTAACTTGGCAGGATTGTTTCTAAACTTATTGACTAACTTCTCTGTGAAAATGAGATTGAGCCGTCATGTCATGCATGAGTGAGCACATATTGAAAGCAAAGTTGTCACTTTTCAAAAGTCACAAGAGTCAAAAGGTGACAATTTTGCCTTTGATGTGTGCTCACTCATGCATGACTCGATGGACCAATTTCACTTTCACACAGAAGTTAGTCAATAAGTGTAGGAACAATCCTGCTGAGTTATTTTGCTCAAAATATTTTTGTTAAAAAGTTACGTTATTTTGATTTATTACTGGGTTTATTTCAACAATACTGATCAATTAAACCCAACCAAAAAATTAAGTCCCCCCTTAATAAAAAAAAAAAACATAACTTTTAACGAAAAAGTTTTGTGCACAATAACTCAGGATCATTGTTGATACACTTATTGACTAACTTCTCTGTGAAATGAGATTGATTTGTCAAGTTATGCATGAGTGAGCACACATTAAAGGCAAAATGGTCACTTTTTACTCTTGTGACTTTTGAAAAGTGACAATTTTGCATTTAATGTGTGCTCACTCATGCACGACTCGACGGATCAATCTTATTTTCACAAATAAGTTAGTCAATAAGTGTAGGAACAATCCGGCCAAGTGATTTTGCTCAAAATGTTTTTATTAAAATGTTACGCTATTTTAATTAGGGGGGACTTACTTTTTGGTTGTGTTTAGAACATGTGATACACCGGGCATATCTCGCAAGTTCCTACATTAGAAATACATTTAGAAAGAAAGATATAACGCCTACCGGAATCATCGCCACTTCTAGTGAACACCACACTCTCCACACTCTTCGGGTCAGTGAAGATGGCGCAATGAGGCATCGACACTCTGATAGGCTTCTTAAACCTCAGGCCAGATGGCGTACAGCGGATGCCAAAATTTACCATCATCTCATCATTTCGCAGGACCAGGTCATCAGGAGGCCTTGTCAGGACCTGGATGGAAATTTGATGCGAGGACCCTTCTTCCAGAGCTCCGGGAGGAATGAAGACAGTGACGTCATAATGAGCAATTCGCAGTTCGCCACCGAGATGGTCAAATGTACCGCATGCTGTGTTTTGTGAGTGTCCGGTCGTAAAACCTGTGAACATAAATATAATTTAAAGATCTTAAAATCGAACATTCGTTCGAAGTCATTGGGAGTTATGTTATTTATACTGTAGTGCACAACATACAGAACACTTGCTCATCATGGCCAAAACATTACGCGAACATTATGCCGTCCAATTTCGCCAAGGATCTCTTTATATATTTTGCGGGGTTTTGTTCACCCATTTTTTCAAGAGCATGTTTAATAAATGTGGCATGAGCTGTTTTGGCAAATACTTACATTTTGGGCTGATTTGTCAGCAAATTGATTTCCATTTAATTGCCAAAATTACATGTAGAAATCAGTTTGCTCCTTATCCCTAATGAAGTAGGTGTCTGCAGACTTGGGGCTTGAATCCGTACTTCGAATTGTCACAAAACCTAAAACCCGCACGGACTGTTCATTTAGACAAACTCACACGTCCTGTGTTGTGTAAAGAGTTAAATAAAGAACCATTGTATTACATGTATTACCGTCATAAGCGGTAGGCAAAACATTTTAATGCACAAACCAATTATAACATTTAATGTATTTATAATTTACCTGTGCCATGCTGAGGGTCAGTTCCGGATGAATACCTGATAGGAAAATAAACAGATTTGGCAAGAATTTGTTTGTAGTCTATGGGAAATAATAACAGAACAAAGCTTAATGGTGCTTTTTGACATCCATTTAAGGAAATTATAAATAATCATATTATCATATATATTAAAAGTAGCAATTTGATTATTGCCAGGCTTTAACGACAGAGTAAAACAAAACAGGCTACCTTCATAGTCATCAAATATATCGCTCATTTGAATAAGAGTATTTGTATTTTTTTTAATTCAAATTGTTATACAAGGACATTAGTCTAAGACACTATGAATATAAATGAAGGATAGCAAGATTGACACGTATTACATTGGTGCCATCAATGAAGGACTATACGTAGCTCAGTTTGAAGACCACTGGGCCAGTCAACCGGGGATAACTAGTTTTTAGTAAAGGTTGAATCAACTTCATTTCCCCATTTATTATCCTTTTAATTATAATATATAGTCACTTTCCATTGCGATCGACCGTATCGTACCTTTCAAAATATATTGTTATATTCCATAACTTTCCTAGATACGTACCTTTTACTTTTCCTCTGATGATCTCTTTCTGCTTCTATACGTAACAGATATTCCTCAACGTCGACATGGCCATTCTGCAATGCATGATCAAGTGCTCTATATCCATCAACATCTTTAAGCTTCGAGTCGGCTCCTTGACATACGAGATGCTCAACTACATCAAGATGACCTTTGGACGCTGCTGCGTGTAAAGCAGTCATCACACCATCGTCAGGAGACACATCAGCCCCTTGACTTGTCAGATATTTCACTGTATCGAGATGACCATTCAGTGATGCAGCATGCAAGACAGTCCATCCAGCATTAGTTCCCTTGTTAACATCAGCCCCTTGACTTGTCAGATATTTGACTGTTTCCAAATGACCATTTTGTGATGCCACTTGCAGGGCTGTCCATCCAGTATTATTTCCTTTGTTCACATCTGCCCCTTGAATTGTCAGATATTTCACTGTATTAATATGACCATGCAGTGATGCAGCATGTAAGGCTGTAAATCCAGCACTGGTTTCCCCCTTTACATCAACCCCTTGACTAGTCAAGTATTTGACTGTATCGAGGTGACCAAGAAGTGATGCAACATGTAGGGCTGTCGATCCAGTTTTAGTTGCCCCCTTCACATTAGCACCTTGACTTGTCAGATATTTTATTGTATCGAGATGACCATTCTGTGATGCGGCAAGTAGGGCTGTCCATCCATCATTAGTTTCCCCCTTCACATCAGCCCCTTGACTTGTCAGATATTTGACTGTATCGAGATGACCATTTTGTGATGCCACATGTAAGGCAGTCCATCCATCATTAGTTCCCTTGGTGACATCTGCCCCTTCAGTAATCAGATATTTGACTGTATCGAGATGACCATTCTGTGCTGCAACATGTAAGGCTGTGTTTCCACAACTATCTTCCTTATTCATATCACCCCCTTGGCTTATCAGATATTTTACTGTATCGAGGTGACCAAACAGTGATGCAACATGTAGGGCTGTCGATCCAGTTTTAGTTGCCCCCTTCACATCAACCCTTTGACTTGTCAGATATTTTACTGTATCGAGATGACCATTAAGTGATGCGGCATGTAGGGCTGTCCATCCATCATTAGTTTCCCCCTTCACATCAGCCCCTCGACTTGTCAGATATTTGACTGTATAGAGATGACCATTCTGTGCTGCAGCATGCAAGGCTGTGTTTCCATGAATATCTTCCTTGTTAACATCACCCCCTTGACTTATCAGATATGTTACTGTATCGAGGTGACCAAACAGTGATGCAACATGTAGGGCTGTCGATCCAGTTTAAGTTGCCCCCTTCACATCAACCCTTTGACTTGTCAGATATTTGACTGTATCGAGATGACCATTTTGTGATGCCACATGTAAGGCAGTCCATCCATCATTAGTTCCCTTGGTGACATCTGCCCCTTCAGTAATCAGATATTTGACTATATCGAGATGACCATTCTGTGATGCGGCATGTAGGGCTCTCAATCCAGTATTACTTTCCTTGTTCACATCAGCCCCTTGACTTGTCAGATATTTGACTATATCGATATGGCCATTTTGTGATGCAACGTGTATGGCAGTACATCCAGTATTGGTAGTCCATTTTACATCAGCCCCTTGACTTAGCAGATACTTGACTGTATCGAGATGACCATTTTGTGATGCCACATGTAAGGCTCTCAATCCAATATTACTTTCCTTGTTCACATCAGCCCCTTGACTTGTCAGATATTTGACTGTATAGAGATGACCATTCAGTGCTGCAGCATGCAAGGCTGTGTTTCCATGAATATATTCCTTGTTAACATCAGCCCCTTGACTTGTCAGATATTTGACTGTATCGAGATGACCATTTTGTGATGCCACATGTAAGGCAGTCCATCCATCATTAGTTTCCTTGGTGACATCTGCCCCTTCAGTAATCAGATATTTGACTATATCGAGATGACCATTCGGTGATGCGGCATGTAGGGCTCTCAATCCAGTATTATTTTCCTTGTTCACATCAGCCCCTCGACTTGTCAGATATTTGACTGTATAGAGATGACCATTCTGTGCTGCAACATGCAAGGCTGTGTTTCCATGAATATCTTCCTTGTTAACATCAGCCCCTTGACTTGTCAGATATTTGACTGTATCGAGATGACCATTTTGTGATGCCACGTGTATGGCAGTACATCCAGTATTGGTAGTCCATTTTACATCAGCCCCTTGACTTAGCAGATACTTGACTGTATCGAGGTGACCATTCTGTGATGCAGCATGTAGGGCTGTCGATCCATTATTACTCTCCTTGTTTACATTAGCCCCTTGATTTGTTATAAATCTCACTGCATTGAGATAACCATACAGTGATGCAATATGCAGGGCTGTCTCTCCAGTATTAGCTCCTTGACTTATTAAATATTTCATTGTACGAATGTTACCCTTACACAATGCGGCAAGTAGAGCCGTACCACCATTATCATTTCTTTTATTCACATCAGCCCCTTGACTTGACAGATATTTCACTGTTTCGAGATGACCATTTTGTGATGCCACTTGCAGGGCAGTCCATCCAGTATTAGTTCCGTTGTTCACATCAGCCCCATGACTTGTCAGATATTTCACTATCCGGAGATGACCATGCGCTGACGCAACAAACAGGGCTGTTGACCCATCAGCACATTTCTTGTTTACGTCAGCCCCTTGACTTGTCAGATATTTCACTATCCGGAGATCACCATGCTCTGACGCAACATACAGGGATGTTACCCCATTAGTAATTTCCTTGTTTACATCAGCTTCTTGTCTTGTCAGATATTTGACCGTATCGAGATGACCATTCCAAGATGCAAACAACAGTGCTGTACTTTTTCTATTGTCAGCCTTGTGAATATTAGCCCCGTGACTAATCAGATATTTGACTATACCTATGTTGCCTTTCAGTGATGCCATATGCAGGGCTGTTGTCCCTTCATCATTTGAATTGTCTACATCAGCTCCTTGACTTATCAGATGTTTGACTATATTGAGATTACCGTTACGGGATGCATCAAGCAGAGTAGCTATCCCATCACTATCGTCGTTGTTCACACCAGCCTTTTGACTTTTCAGATATTTCCTTGTATCAAGTCGATCGCTCAGCGATGCCGCATGCGGGGCAGTTATCCTATGATTAACTTCCTCGTTCACATTAGCCCCGTGACTTGAAGGATATCCCACTGTCGTATTGAGATGACCAACGTACTGTGATGCTGTACCCAGGGACGCCCTTTGTTTATCGTCACTCTTGTTAAAATCAACCATCTCTGGATATAAACATGTTTTTTTATGGAAATTGTCTGATACTTCGTGCAGAACTAGATTGGCTGTTACTTCAAATTTAAATCCTGCCACACTCATTTCAAACATCACTCCTGCCATGATTATTTCAGTATATTGTCCACGTTACCAAATTCAAATGCCTATGGTTGTTTGTTGTTTATTGTTTTCAGCATGTCCAGAAGGCATACAATACAGAAGGAACTGTCGCACGTATTATGTTAATATATAGAACACGCAACAATCATATTCATCCAGGATCGAGCCGCAAACGTTGAATCGTAAGATTCTCGTTAACGCATTGGTGAGGAACTCAAACCTCTCTGGTTAAAGTATACATATACAAATCCAGACTTAGTATAAAACCGTGTTTCATCAATTTCATTTTTTAATCTATTTCGTTAAATGTGTTAGATGACATGATTCATGAACTGGCTTCCGTTATTTCTCATTAAGTGGGAGATAGGTTCCGGCAAGATATTATTATCTCAGAAGTTCGCTAAAGATCCATGGCGCGTGTTTTAGATGCCAAAGTAAGTAGGTCATTATAGTAACAAAGTGTACATTTTGTTTATGGTTGACCCATACAACGGAGAGACATTCAATTCTCACTCCCTAGAGTCGTTGCAAATAATTATTAAAAAAAACTTAACTGTCAATACATAGAAACTCATTCTTCAAAAAAAAAGTCAAGACGTACTTTTATCGTTATTGTCAAAGATATGTCATTTCTTTCTCCCATGCCTGCATGTAGCGAGTCCGTTGCCTTCATAGATTCGACAAGTGCCTCTTACTACCGTATGGTCTCAAAACGATAGATCTCTATTCTAGCTATATCGATCGGTTCCCGATCAATCTTGGAGTGCTGTCTTGTTCGCGATCATCTCTATAAAGCCCCTTCTTTCCTTGAATGGCCGCTGTCCAATCTCCTAACTTGTATAGGGTGTCAACTATTTAAACGATTGATTAGTGCCACGCGGAAAGACCCCCGTGAAATTGCAATCACAGTAGGCACACACGGGCCCGGCATCGGTACCTGGCTAACGGTCGGGCCGTGCTAGTTTAGTGGCGACAAACGCAAAATAATGCTTAATATCCGATCATTTCACGATGTCGATGACATTGTCTGTCTCAAGTTCCTCGTGCCGGAATAGTGGTTTGATATCGATAAAACGTGTTAAAAGCTTGTTAAAACAAATTGAAAACAATGACAAAGTATCAGGAACCTTCTAACCGCTATGCCTCTACTGGCACAGTACATACCCAGGGAGCAAACACCCCTTTTTTTAGGATATCATACATGGAATGTTATAAAAGGTTGTTCACCAGAAATGTCTTCTAGGACCTTCTAGGATCACAACCTAGGTGGACAACCTCGCGGTCTAGCTACTGGAAGTTCACAAAACGCGTACAAACGATTTAACCCATAATGTACGTTAATAGCGCCTTAAATCCTTAGGGTTCATGAAGGTTTGTCTGTGCTATTTACAAAATTACACTACAAAGCATTATGATATCATCACATCGCTTCAGATTTGTATTCTGTAGAGTCGTGTGCATCTTTTGATACCAAATTTGACTGCATAATATCTTCGGTTAGTGTGTCACGTGTCATTTTAAGTCACGTGTTATACAAACGACTTGAAACTTCACGTTCAGTTATATACAAAAACGCATTGAAATGCTCAAGATATTTAAAACGTGACAAAATTTGTATTTGAAGTTCTCCATATGGCATTCAATTTAATTTTGTTAAGTTTTTGAAATGATATAAACGAAAACAATAGAATAATAAAACACATAAACAATTGAAAACAATAAAATACATAAGAATATGAGTTCCTTATAGTGTATTGTTGGTATCTGATTTTACTAAATCATTATAATAGAGGTAAAATAGGCTTGATAATGAAATGTACATATTGTAGAATGAGGACATATATATTGATGATAGAGTACAGCTATACAATAGACCTTATTCAAGAATATTATGAACCATTTAATAAAGTGATTTTCTTACTAATAACAGTTTAGTGATGTATCTGACAAAAATGCACTTATATACATGTACTTGTATGTATGTGTGTTACGTATTTTGGCAATATTAACATGGAACTAATACAGAAGACAGCAATGAGTGTAAATATTTTGTAGGTGTAGCCTGAAGGGAAATATAAGGGAAAATAAATGAAGCGGCAAAGGCAGTAGCGCTTACCTCAACTCTCAGTCGAATTATTGTTAATTTGTTAAGTAGGAAGATTATTTTTATTCATGTACAAGATAATACAATCAAACACAGTAATGGGCATGGACAAAAACAATCATGATAAAAAATGATATTCGTACCAGAGAAAAACAAAGTGACCTACTCTACATCTTTAAACAATGTTACAATTTGTGTTAATGTTGTAGGCCATTTTATGAACCATCGTACACTTTTAAGTTATACTGCATGGTACATCATTGTTTCAAGAAGTCCACATAATTATAAGTTGTATTTGACTCAAAGAAATGTTCATTGGACTAGAAGGACACACATGTATATTATGAATGAGCACTTAACATCTAGAAAAACATAGACCTTTACTGTTTGAATCCGTGACATTGCATCATTGATGGTGACGTAACCTCCCATGGAGAAGCATGTTCTATATTGGGAAAAGATCCTCAAGAGGGATCACTATAAACAGCTTGTATATGGCACCTTGTCAATAATTTGAATCCTCGAACTGGTCGGGTTGATGGTTTTAACAAATATGGTTATATCAGGTGACTGTACATGTCTCCAGGACTCATTAACTATTACATTGTTCACCCAAACACTGTTCACACTGTTCTTCCTGTGTTAGCTGTCAACTGCACAACATCTGTGGTTCAAGAACTACATGGTATTGAGCACATCATTGATACTTCTTAGCAAATGAAATACTTTTCAGAAATGTGTATGATCTTAAATGACGTTTAAGAAAAATGCTTATTAAGTTTACATCAGCATAATCCACAAGTATAGTGTAGGTTATTTGTGAAAATACCAATAAACTATATACATGTATTGGCATCTGACAGTAACTGGTTTCTTTATATGATTATGTAGCCTCATGATTGTGGTTTAATTGATCCCTTTGCAGTTTTCCCCTACCGTATTTAAAATTCTTCATCATGCCATACTTTATAACGATTCTACCCCTTCATTTAGCCCAATTTTGGAATATGAATAGACTTATACTTGCACTAGTAAGCTGTCATTTCTTTCCTGCTTGTGGTACTGTCAGTGTCATGTGTAAAAAGTGCATTGACATGTTCTTGCTGTTGTTTGGATTAATTTTGTTGGCCTTCTTTTTCTTGCGAATGGAAGTTATCAAGCTTTACAAGGATGTCATCTAATCAGTTGACAAATACTCATTCTAAAGACATGTCAGCTTTCATACCTCGTTATTTTGACTTTGTATTTAGCACTCTTTCCAAACGATGTCGATGTACCTTCGTACCCCCAGCCCCCTATTAGGATAATGAGTGCAGCTTTGTAATGTCATATGAGACAATGCATAACCACACAATCACTTTGTTTGGAATTGTAACATGATTGTTTGGTTATTTTATGTATTTTTAATGAAAATTGTGAAAAATAGTATGAAAACAGTTCCAAGGGCCTAAACAGATTATAAATATTTTGCTTGTAATAAATAGCTATGATTGTATATTCGTGGACTTTGTGTGAAAGGTTGGAAGGACACAAGCTTTCCACATATGAAGTCCCGAGTTCGGAATCAGAGAGTGCCTGGAAGGATGGACGTGATTCATTAGCACTGTATTCATATACAATGTGTCAGGCTGGAAGACTCCCATGTGAGTTAGAAATGTGCACTCTTGTGTGCTGGATTGATTGCAGTATGTATCCAATGACTGGGGATAAACATAATGACGCACCGCGATCGTCATACATTGATACGCTCGCTAAATCATGACATCCATGTTATCATTATAATTATTACATGTAATTATTCTTATGTATTTCTTTGTTTCAAATTCTTTTATTTTGTATTGTTTTATCCTTTGTTTTGCTAGTTTACTGTTTTTTCATCTTACTAAATGTCATCGAACATGTATAAGGTTTTACAGCTAAATATTTGTGTCATTCTATAATCTGCATCATTTCCACATATATTTGTCAATAGGCGTATGTGAAATTTCACATTCTATATCTGACACGTGACATATAAAAAGCACGTGACAAGAAACAATAGAAGTAAAAAGGCACAATTTGGTATCAAAAGATGCACAACTATCTGTGAAAGACATATTCGAAGCAATTTGATGATAGCAGCATGCGTTTGGGTGTAATCGTGAAAATACCAGAGTAGGATGTTCATGAACCCTAAGGATTTAAGGCGCTTTTAACGTACATTAGGGGTAAAATCCTTAATACGTGTTTTCTGGCCTTCCAGTAGCTAGTTCGCGAGGTTGTCCACCTAGGTTGTGCTTCTACGAGGTCCTAGAAGACAATTCTGGGCCCAAACCTTTTATAACATTCCATGTATGAAAAACCCCCTTTGCTCCCTGGGCAGGTCTACGGTATTTATAATACCGTGTCTAGTGTTAATTGTGCCTACAATTCTTCACGCAACGCACCATATCTATTATGAATAATTTTTTCCACTAACATAATTGTGTGTATGAATTGTAATGACTGTACATATTGTACCATCCTGCGATTGATTCACACACAGCGCTGTGAATCCAATATTGAACTTTGGAATATTTTATCGGACATGATAGACTTGACAATGGATTGGATGCTGTATTTCGTGCACAAATTTGTGACACTTGACTGTTCCAGTGCGTCAATATTTATTTAAAGAAAACAATAAGTGGCGTGCCCTTGGGCCGATCGGTTTCATATAAAAGGGGATTTATAATCTAAATGTGTTTCCTCGTTGTGTTTAAATCAACGATATAGATATATAAATAGATGGATATATTTCAAAAATATGAATTATAAGCCCATATATATCCTCAAGTTACAATTATACAAAAATGTACTGCTTGCCAACATAACACAAATGAATTGGACCTATGGTCACTGGACTCTACTCCAAGAAAATAGTAGTCTTACTTACATCTTTAAATGCAGTGGTAAAACAAATCAATTTTAATCTTTAGTTAATAATTAAATGTAAATTAAACAAAGTTTGTTTAACGTGTATCTAATAAAATATGTCTCCTGCATTATCAACAATAAGCAACACAAACCATGCGGAAGCTTACTACTACTACACTACTAAACGGACGTATGCGAGAGTAAGTTCACAATGCAACGCCATTAATCTTTATCCATCATAAATGTCTGCAAGTCCCCAGTTTCACACTGGATATCCCTTGCAATGCAGTCCATATAAACCCCTCAAAAAAAGTTCGGAAACTCAAGTTTGTTCGATTATATCTATTTTATTAAGAAATCATAATGGTTATATTTGGTATCACTTGAAAGGGTGTGTATACCTCTTTAAAATGATACCAAATTCGTAAGCATCACGAGCACGAGGTATGTGCAGTATACTTGAGAATGGGTGAAAGTCAGAAGTGAAATGTCGCAAAATGCGCCAACAAACTTCAGTTGGAAGGTCTGACAACCATATCACGGTCTTTCTCAAGTTCAAATTCTTTCGACGATGAATATCTTGTCAATGAAGATATACTGTTGAATATGGTATCAGACAAAAGCCTGTTTAATTATCTTTACAATGACACCTCACTAATAATTATGAAAAACCGGGTATGTACAATTAAGGTGAATATTTGGGAGGATCGACAGCAAAATGTAAGCAAAATGCATTTGATTGTGTGAAATTGAAGGCGTTGCATCCAAAAACGACTTTTGTGGGGATATCTTAGTACTTTACTTTACATAATCATTATGAAATTCAACATTATGTTAAAGCGTGTTAATTTGTCAATGAAATAATGCCCCATTCATAGTGGTTATGTGCTTGAGGTGTGTGTAGTACCTCTAAATGTATGGGGCTCAAAATGACACGTTGTTAGGTTGACTTTCTACCGTTTGATACGTGGTAATAAGGGCATACCTACACGGTCGAAGAGGGCGCTAATATGCCAGTTCTGGCCAGTTTGCGTAGGTTTAGAGAAATTTGAAGCATTTTCAATACATCAAGTTTGTGAGTTTCCTGTATTACACACTCACATTCAGCATGATCATTGCAAATGAGACATCATATTAAAGGTACATTAACGAGCTTTCTGATAGTGCAAAACGTAATGATGATAGAGTTATGCTTAATATAACAATATCTTACCGGAATCTTGAAACAAGAAGCCATGGTCTTAAATTCATAGCATTTATAGACCCCCATATCCGGTTTTACTGCACACACCCCAATAGCATAATTATTACAGGTGAGACATGATTTTAAAGAAAAATAAACACGCTTTCACATGATACTAAATTTACTGAAGATTATGCAATTTACAACCCTAAAACATCCCTCCAATAGTGGTTTTTCGATGTAACGCCTTCAATTTCACAAAAAGAAATGCATTTTGCAACATTTCCCTTTCGGCCCTCCCCATATTCAGCTGTACCATACTTAACCTGTTAATACAATTGTTACGGACATAACCGTATTGAAAAGATAGACACATAGGCTTTAACATGATACCAAATTTGATGAGTGTAAATCATTTGAACACGCTACAATCTTCGATACAACCTGAACATTAAAAAATACGGCACAAGAGTCAAATTTCTCAACTGAATACTTTCGGCCCGTTTTGCGACATTTGACTTCTGACCGTCCTCCATTCTGAAACGCACTGCGTATTCCCTGATTTGAAATGAATGACAAATAATGTACCATTTTAAAGGGAAATCATCATGCATTGCAATGACACTAAAAGGAACAAATACAATTTGACAATAAAAGTTATACAATCGATCAAAGTTGAGTTTCCGAACTTTTTTTGAGGGGTTTAGTTCATAATTGGTCTCCTTCCTCTATTAGGACATGGGAGTCTCATGCAGATCACACCCGAGATTACTTGGTCTTTGGCACTAGAACAGTGACCAGCGAATCTCGTTCGGCGATGAGCAACGGTGGTAGAGATGGTTGGTATGTTTCCATAGATCTCTGGTTTTGTTCTGTGTTCCATCCAACTACCGGTAATATTTTGTGCCCTCATGAGTAACCTAGTATAATGTCCCAATATGCTCGGATCCCGTCTCGGTAGCAATAACCGTCGGGATTCGTTCTCGTTCTCGGATCGGATAACAGCGTTATGTCCCATCAAGCCGGTTCTGTAGTGCCTTCTTCATGGTCCATGTCTCTGATCCATAAAGTAGGATGCTCTCTACACAGGCCCTACAAAATGAAACCTTTGTAGATCTTGAAATGTTAGATTGCCAGATGTGCAATTTATTACATGCAGGGGCCGCGGAACCGGGGGGCTGGGGGATGCAGCCCCCCCCCCCCCCCCCCTCCCCCCCCCACCCCCCTTCTCCCACTTGTTTGGCTTTAAAACAATTACATAAAGCATAAAATAACAATTATTTTATAAATGATACTCGCCTTTAGTCAAGGCTCTATATGGCTTGGAGATTCTCTATGCGATCGCGAGCTAGCTAGCTGTGATAGAGCTATAATTATACTAACTGGCTGTGCGCTCGAGCTCGGCCTTTCGTGGTTAGTACACTGCCGTTGTAGAACCTGCCAGACACCACGATGCCTATCGGATAGGCTAAAATGATACTCATTGTGGTGTGAGATGGGTTGGGGTGGGGGGGGGGGGGGGTTTGGTGTTCAACTCCTCAATTTCCCCCCCCCCCCTTCCCCTCCTCCCACCCAACCCGGGTGCGACCCATTTTTGTGGTCAGCCCCCTCCCCCCTTCACTTTAAAAACCTTTCCGCGGCCCCTGACATGCGTGATATGAAGTCTTTCTCTGAGTCAGCAACAAAGGATCCTAGGTACTTAAAGGGGTAGTACAGTTTTTGCAAGACTGAACTTTAGTAACCAAACCTGGACAGTAACATTATAAACTAATAGTTATAACTCCACCATGCTCGAAAGGTATACAAAATTACAAACGACTAAGTAAAAAGCCCGTTATCATTCAAAAAGAGCCAAAAAAACACAAGAGGGCGCTTTCTAAAAAGGCATTGATTTCAACCATTTTTCATACAAAATTATGCATGTGATGTTTTATTGAAATCATGATTAAATAGAGCGATCATCAACAACTATTTAAAAAACGCTTTTGAAAAATTGTGAAAAAGTGCAAGTATTTTTTATTTTTTATTTTTTTAAATCATCTAATTATTTGGGCCCCAAATAATTATAAGATGAGATATATTTATTTATATTTCAGCCGTTTCTGGGTCGATTTTGACCAAATAAAGTTTATTCTGCCATTAAAATTGCATGTTCTCTCAAATTCGACACTCAGTTTTTCATTACCTCACAAAAAAATTGTGATGTGCAGCGCAAGGCGGTTCGTTATTCCGAAGGTTCGTTATCCCGAACACGTAAATTTCGTATACAGTACCTGAGGGTTCGTTAATCCGAAAATGAAATAGGGTTCGTTAATCCGAACATTTGTTGCATTATTCCGAAAGTTCGTTATTCCGAAGTTTCCTTATTCCGAAGGTTCGTTATTCCGAGGGTTCGTTATTCCGAAGGTTCGCTATTCCTAAAATGAAATCGGGTTCGTTATTCCGAAGGTTCGTTAGTCCAAAATTATCGTTATTCTGAAGGTTCGTTATATTCCGAAGGTCCGTTATTCCAAGGGTTCGTTATTCCGAAGGTTCGCTATTCCTAAAATGAAATCGGGTTCGTTAATCCGAAAATGAAATCTGGTTTGTTATAATACTATCATTTCAGATTGGTGTAGCCACGGGAAAGAAGGGAGTGAGGGGGGGGGGGGGTGGGCTTGCTCAATATATTCAATTAAGAGAAAACAGCACTGTAATTTCAGATTAGCGTAGCCACGTGGGGGGATAGGGGGGGGGGGGGGCTTGCTTAATCAAATAAAAAGGAAACAAACTTAGATGTTTGATTGGTCTGGCCAAGGGAGGGAAAGGGGGAGGGGCATGCTTAATTCAGGCTCTAAATTAAATAAATAAAAAACAAAAACTTGAATTTTAGATTGGCGCAGCCACGGGGTAAGAGGAAGAGGGGGGGGGGGGGGGGTCTTGATTTATGAAAATAAAAACAAACTGTAATTTCGGATTGGCGTAGCCACGGATGGAAGGTGGTTGCTTGATACAGGATCTGTATTAACATAGACGTATAGTTGTAAAGTGGCATATAGTAAGGTTAAGGAAAAATAATGGGGTTAATTTAGTAGTTTATGCAGGTAGTATAGGGTGGGGAGTGGGGGAGGGGGGAGGTATTGACTTCCTTCCTTGCCGTGGCTACTCCAATCTAAAATTATAGTATTATAACAAACCCGATTTCATTTTAGTATTATAACTAACCCAACTTCATTTTCGGATTAACGAACCCTATTTTATTTCCGGATTAACCAACCTTCGGAATAACGACCCTTCGGAATAACGAACCTTCGGAATAACGAACCTGATTTCATTTTAAAAATAGCGAACCTTCGGAATAACGAACCATCGGAATAACGAACCTTCGGAATAGCGAACCTTCGGAATAACGAACATTCGGAATAAAGAACCTTCGGAATAACGAACCTTCGGAATAACGAACCTTCGGAATAACCGAACCTTCTGAATAACCGAACCTTCGGATAACGAACCTTCGGAATAACGAGCTCTAACCCTTAAAGTCAATGGCCCAAATTATCATCAGTGGCTCAACTTGCGCCCTGCCCAAAAAGACAGAGACTACGGGTAACCAGTTAAACCATTTTGCACCTGCAGACATATTGTGTTGTCGCTATTGGTCAACATGGGGAGGGATTCTACTGAGAAGCATTGAATTGTAGAGCTTAGAGCAATTGGTCACAATGTTATACCTCTGTGAATTTGATGGAAGGTAGAGGTCACCTTTCTCGGGCAGGGGGATAGGCCTACTGACAGAGTTGGATAATGGCTATGGGATGTTGCCTACTTTCATTACAGAAGTTCAGCAATTCTTGATGGAAAAGTGGACTCTTCCAAACAACCGCTGGGATGTTGTCAGGACCAGGTGTCTTGGACTGCTTAGTCTCTTAAGGCAGTTTTGGAGCTCCTCCATAGAGAACCGACCTATTGGTATAGGAAGGTTGTCAACAATCCTGTGATGAAAGACAGGATCGTGATCAAATGTTGCTTGTAAGTATCGTCGGTTGCTTGCTGTTGCTTGTAAGTATCTGTCAGGATCGTGATCATTGGAGATCTGTACAGGTTTATCCAGAAGGTTACTAAAGTGTTTGTACCAGCAGTCCAGACGCTCCTCTGTGATATCGCCCTAAACACGGACAACGGGAGATGCATTATTGTTAGTTCTCTCTCTTTCAAGACCTGCCAAGCAGCTGCATGCAATTATGTTCGTGCTTAAAGGGATCCAATAATGGTGTACATAAGCAAAAACGTACAAGGGTCAACAAAAAGAGCATCTCTGAGATCTGGCAAAAAAAATGCAAAAGAGCCTCGCGCCAACCCACTGCGCTTCCCAAGGCCTACAAAGAGATCCCTGGGACTTTCTCAACCAAAATCACAACTATCTAACTAACGGATGGCAAATCTTTTTTTTTAAGTGCTTCAATAATAATTACTAGCAAATTACCCGTCACCAGATCTTTGAGTAAGATAATGTTGTATGTTGTATTTTTGTATTTCGTTATTTTTTGTATCTGTCCTGTAAAAAACATTTGGTCAATTAATGGAATCTCTGTTTGAATGGTTATGATATGATTTAATAAGTATATAATTAAAAAAACAATCTCATATTCACAGGCATATGCGTACACGGGGGAGGGGGGGGGGGGGTGGGGGTCAAATTCCACTTTGATGAAAAAGGGCTGTTTTGGGGTCCCCCCCCCCCCCCCCTCAAAAACATATTCACGGACACCATGAACCCCCCTCACAAATTCTTCACCGACACCCCCGCCCCCTTTTGAAAGAATCTTCACCAGTACCCCCTCTCGAGAAAATCTTCATCGACGCCCCCCTCGCATCGAAAAATATTCACCGACAACCCCCCCCCCCCCTCGAAAAATCTTCTCCTACACCCCCACCACCCCCCTTCGAAAGAATCTTCACTGTTACCCCCTCTCGAAAAAAATGTTTACTGACACCCCCCTAGAAAATTCTTCACCGACAACCCCCCCCCCTCGAAAAATCTTTACAGACACCCCCCCCCCCCCCTTCAAGATTCTTCACCGACAACCCCCCCCCCCCCCGGTGGTGATTCAATCTCATATTAACAGGCATATGGGTACCCGGGTGGGGGGGGGGGGGAGGGTGTGGTTCAAATCCCCCTCAAAAAATATTCACGGACACCCACCCCCCTTACAAATTCTTCACCGACACCGAAAGAATCTTAACTGACACCCCCCTCGAAAAATTCCCCACCCCCCTTCGAGATTCTTCACCAACATCCCTCCCCCCTTCGAAAGATTCTTCACCGGTCCCCCCTCTTGAAAAAATTGTCATCGACACCCCCCTCGAAAATTCTTCATCGCCCCCCCCCCCCCCTCCCTACGAAATATTTGACCGACACCATCCTCGAAAATTCTTCACCGACACCCCCCTCGAAATACTTGACCGACACCCCCCTCTAAATACTTGACCGACACCCCCTCGAATTACTTGACCGACACCCCCCTCAAAATACTTGGCCGACTCCCAGCCCCTGGAAAATTTTGGTTGACGCAATAACCCCCCCCCCCTACCCCCCCCCCCCCCCCTTGTAAAAACCCTGGGTATGCTGCTAGCGATCACATGTCAAACAATAAACAGTATTAATTAAATCGTTGTCAAGTAGATCAATAACCCTAATTCCTTGCACAACAAAGTATGCACTTCGAGTAAACATTTACAATTAGCCTTTATTCAGAAAATTAAACCAGTGACAGAGAGAAACCTATTTTGGTAGCCGTATACCCTGTTTTGCCAATTTTGCGAATATCGTGTTGAAAATGTGAACAAAAATCACCAATCAAATTCAGTCATGCATATACGGACATGTACAATCACACGAATGTGTGTACAATGTAGTAGATTGTGCGTTGACAATGCACAGATGCCGGACCTACAATATTCCACTACTCTGTATATAGTCTATGCAAATTCCCCTCCCGACGGTCGCTTTCGCTTTTGGAATGAGATTGTCTGAGCATGTAAGACATCAATGCGATGTATAATTCCGCCACAGAATCTGGCTGTACCCAGCATGTCTGTACGCAGTACTATATACCAATGCAAAACAGATCCCGTCCCTCCCGTTTAGTGGACCAGCGAAATTTTCTGATATATCGCGAAATATAGTTAAAAAGGATATCGCACAGCTTGCGTACAAACGTCAGATCCATCGCCCAGCTAAAAATATACGCGAAAACTACCGTGATGGACAGCAACACACGGACACCAACCCCGTCCTCTTATTATAATATAGATATATTAATGTTAACACAACTTAGAGGCAACCATATGAGAGTCCCTTTAAATATATCCTAATCTTCTTACAGTTGATTTAGATAAATGAATTGACTCATTTTTGTCAACATGAAACTTATTTGATTTCCGAAGGAAGGACATTCTTTGGTTTGCCTCCTATAACAATGCTATCTCTCCAACTCAGTCAAGACAGTTAATACTTAATAGTGGTTTCAAATATTGATTCCTAGTTGCCGAGCGCGACGCCATGCGTGCCACACGCATAGGATGTGTATACAGTAATCGCGTGCGTTTTGTTTCTTTTCGATGAGCGTATCATCGCCATAATGAAATGAAAAATGAATTGAAATAAAATGTATTTACCAAAAATGTTGTATAACAGCTCGATGTTTCGCAGAACTTCGCTCACAGTGCGTACAAACATATGCGTGATTGACTTTTTGAATAGTTTTCCCGTGATAATATAGATCGCAATAATGGATTTAGAGACCACAGACATTGGTGTTAAAATCAAAGATGAACGAAATATCGTAGATATCATATTTCTGAAATTTACATGAATTGTTATGTGGAACATTTTTTAGCTCTGTTTAAAGGACAAAGAATCCAAAGAAAAATGTTGTTTTCATAGACTTGAATAGATTAGGAGGAATGATCACTGAAAGTTAGAGCATAATCGGGCAAGAAACGAGAAAACTATGGCTCTTTGAAAATGTCCATTTATTTCTATGGGGAACTCATATTGGCAACGCACTCTGATAAGTGTGTGGACTCATAATATGTTATGTATAAAAGCATTCTACAAAACATATGTTGAACTCAAATTGAGTCACTCGTAGAAATAAATGGCTCTTTTCAAAGGCCATAGTTTTCTTATTATTTTCTTGACCGTTTGTGCTCAGATTTTCAGGGATTATGCATCCTATTTAGTGTCGTATAGTGCATACAACAATTCGTCTGGATTGCATTGTCATTAAACATAATTGTCGTTTACGAAATGCTTATGTACACCCCTTCTACCCATATACTATTTTAATTTCTTTGTCATGGTTTATTGTTGACGGAAAATAATTTTTTTCCCTCTCGTTAACGGATATTACTGCTTCGGTATGGGGTGAAACTGTGTTGACATGTGCAAAAAGTGATGAATTGTTAATACAATTATGTATTGTTGTGATCTGATATGTCCACTGAGTATACAATGTGTGAACATGTTGTATTAAATGGATGTTATATAGCAGAGTGATGAGCAAACCCGCAAAGTGATATTCATTAACTTATTGCACTGATTTTTTACACGGCTGCGACTATCCATATGTCAACACTTCAATCATAAACATCTTTTTAACGAAAGGAAAATTCGAAAAACAAAACCTGTCCGATCCTCCTATTGCATGTAAATACGAAAACAACAAGATATGATAGAACCACTAGAGTTCCAAGTAAGTTTTGAGAATTTGAACAATGTTACTTGATCCCCATATAGAGTTGGTTATTTCTGACCTGGTTTTAAACCTAATAAATTATTACTGCCAGAGTGTTGACAATAAAATGCGTTGAACGCGAGATGGCGCAATGGCAAGAAAATGTCAGAAAAATGTTCTGAGACTTTGTGTTTGTTTGTCAAAAGAGAAACCAAAAAACAAGGGGAAAAGTCATGTAATTATGTAAGATGAAAGCAATTATTTTGTCCAGCCTATATAATAAGCAGATCTTTAGCATATGTTCAAGCTAAGAATTACTTCAAGTAATAGTCATAAGGCTTATAGCGGGCTTTAAAAATGTATTTCTTTTCACTATATCCCCGCCTAAAAAAAAAAACACAGATCTGGCTGGAAAGCTCAAGGGGGAGTTGAAAATGTGCATTTCCTGGGCTTGATGTATTACGGATGTCCATTGCAGGCTTAGTTAATTATTATAATGCAAGAAAATCGCACATGGCAAATGCATCTTCTTCTTTTAAAGTTGACTAGCATGTTATATCCTTTTTTGTTTTTTAAATTAAGTATCACTTGAAAAGAAAATGATCCACGTTACTTAAATGGTGCTTGATCGGGCAAGCTAGGAAAATCTAAGACATGTTGTCAACCAGAGCCTCAATGCTAACATATTCAAATTGTATGCATATATTTTTGTTAAAGCTAAATAACAGTATTTGGAAAGTTACGAAAAACATCTATATTGGCCAAACTAATTTATCAATATTGTTGAATAGGTATTTTTAAAGGGCTTGTCAACGGCCTTATTAGCTATGTTATGGCATATATGGGTGCCATTGTATTTAGATCAGTGTATTGAATGCATGGCATTAATTTGATACTTCTTACCTTTTATATCTAATTGAAAAAACAACACCAAATGATAATACCTAAAATGATAAATAATTCACAAAGTCATGTTTTACAATCTTTGCTTCCATTTGGTTCCCCTCAATTTCAAGTTATGTTAATTACAAACAAATTGTTGATTATGTAATATGTATTGTATATTAGTCTTCTGTGTATTTTATGTTGTAATTCGATTAAGAATGTATTGTTTGTTTGTATAATTACTTGTTACAAAAATTATTTGTGAAATATGGAAATTCAAATCAAATCAAAATCAAAATAATACTAGTAAGCCCTGAATACGATGACTGCAGTGTGGCTTCAGTGCAAACAAATATCCAAATATATTTACAGTCAAACGTGCATCTCTAAGAGGTCAACTGTGTAGCAAGCAGCCATAGAGGGCGTGGCTGCTCAAATTCAGTGGATGCCCAGAGCCATGGGGTCACCCCAATGAGGTGACGGGGCCTATCGGGAGGGGGGGGTATGCCATGAGATGCACGCCCCCCCCCCCCCCTGCACTGCGGAAGTTATCCCATTATGCACGGGGAGGGGGCTTCGCCGCTTCGATATAGATGGGAGGGGATCATCTTTATAATGAGATGAACAGAGCTCACAATCCAATTATTGGACTCATACGCCGACAATGACTGTACATCAAAGCGATGGAGACGGCTGGCCCATAGAGGGTTTGAGAGGTGCAGTTACTAGTTTATCCACAAATTCAGTGCCTCATGGCTACCATATAATATTGCTCTTGGTCATGTTGGTTGAGAGTAGAAATTGAATCCTTCAACTGAATACACCAAAATAATGGACATAGCGTGTCTCTAAACAAACAGAACTGATACACTTGGAAAATGATTCGTTGGGTATTTTGTATTCATTTTTGGTTTCATTTATTGCGGTACGCAAATATTCCAAATGGCAGCCAACTGGCTGAATTTCGTGCAATTTACAATGAATTATATAAAACATTTCATACATTTGAATTGATAAGACACATAAATATGAAATAAATGGATTCCAATATTAAATTATGCTTATCCAGATTATTGAGCAAGTGATGTGTTACTGTTATATATCAAACTATTTTCTTCCATTGTCTTTTTATAGTAAACTATATAATTTGAATCATAAAATAGAAATTGAGAATTAATCATACTGAAAAGAAATTATAATCAATACTTACAATCATACTTATAACAAGAAATTGAATTCGAAATTAATTTACATTTTGGGAAACAAGGCGATGAGAGCCAGTAAAGAAATAAATCATGAAGTAGGAGAGATGGGGATAGAAAATATTTTTTTAAATATAAAAGACAGATAGTTCCAAGCTAGTGGGGTACATGGTATATACATAATAAGTGTGTATTAAGATAAACATTTTTATCACCGTTTTATTAGAGAGGAATATTCATCATTCATATTACCAATTGTATTTCAGTGGTATTGATTCGGTAAATTATTAAATATAATTGCTTGTTTGTGGTACACCAAAATTCATTTTATTCAATTTCAATTTCAATTTCAATAATTGTTTTATTGGTCCAACTCAATGGAAAATTGTCTTGGGTTCACCATATCACAATTCCTAATAACTGATCAACATTCATATTATACAAACATCTGAATATCAACATTTAAAAACATTTACATATCCATGCATTGTCAAATGCCATTATATTTATAAACATTATGAAAATAGTGAAAAACGCTAGTGGAGAGCGAGATAAGGAAAAGGTAGAATAGGGAAAGGGAGAAAGGCAAAAGGAGAGAAGAGGAGAAAGAAAATAGAAGGAAAAAGGACATAGGCAATATGGAGAGAGAGTTACATTAAGACATGAGAGTTATAACTCAGTAATATGGTCTTTTAAATTCTTCTATGCCACGAATATTAAAGGGATAGTTGAGTAGTGGTCAAACTTAACTTTAGTAACCAAAACCTATACCAACACTCAACTATCCCTTTAAGGGAAAAATTTGCAAACTGCTGTTCAGGGCAAGGGTATACAATTTCTAAGTGTCCTGCATCAACACAAATATTGCAAGTCTTATCAATTAATTGTTACTAATATTTTAACCAATAAAACATTTAATTTTATTTTATCATTAGGCGCTATATAAATCAACCCTATTATTATTGTTATTATTATTAATATTATTGTTATGCAGTGTGGGTGACTAATTCAGGAATCGGAAACACAGTCTCTACTATAATTGTATTAATAATTAAAAATAACTTGACAGAAATACGTTAATAATCTAGAATAATAATTGAAACTAGTTGTTCCACAAATTGCCAATCCTGTAAGGTATTTCAAGTAGTAATAATATAATACACTATAACATGAATACAATACATGTATAAGTACAACATGTGTATGCCATCAATAATGTATTCCAGAGGCGAGATTTGCATTGTCACAATAAACATCATCAAACATTCTTGAAAACAAACTTAATTGAATTTGAATAATTATTTAAAAATTATGTTCCACAATCTGCATAACATGTGAAGTATTGCTTAATACACTATAACATCAATACCATTAATAGCATAATAGCAATCTAGATCTTTGGTAAAAAATGAATACAATTTTAATAATGATTCAGAAATTGAGTTATATTACACACAATTTGTATCCTGTGAAGTATTTCAAGTACTAATAATACACTACAACATTTATACCATTATACATAATAAATATACATGTAATTAGAATAATAATTCAGAAATTTAGTTATGTTCCACAAATTGATTATTCAATGAAGTATTTCAAGTAGTAATAATACACTATAACATCAATACCATAACTAGCATGCTAACATTCCTTAATAAAAAAATGAATTTAATTTGAATAATTTAGTACTGTAGTAATGTTCCACAAAATGCTTACCCTGTGAAGTATTTAAAGTACAGTAGCAATATACGCTATATACATCAATACCATCAATGGCATAATAACATTCTTTAATACAGACTTACAAACTCAATTGAATTTGAATAATATTTCAGAATTTGAGTTATTTTCCGCAAATTGCCTGTCCTGTATAAAGGTATTTCAAGTAGCAATACTATAATACACCATCACATCAATACCACCAATAGCATA
>JBAMJV010013326.1:0-33573 GCA_037951105.1 Echinarachnius parma
TATTTCCTTTTCATAGGGAGTTGAGCTCTATACGGTCAACTAATAGCAGCGCAACCACATACTACCTACAGTATATGTCAGAGTTTTAAATATATGTCATACATGAGTTTTTAGATGAAATTTTGTATATTTACAGTTCATTACCTTCTTTTGAATTTAAATTCTCATACGATGACAACAATGGACACTTTAAATTTATGATTATGGCAAGTCAAATTCACAAATTTACCAGTCAATTTTCAAATGTCATATACGACTTTCAAATTGGTTGACCAAAATATTACAGGGGATCTATCATTGATGGCAGAAATTGGGTTGGCGAAAGGTCAACCTAGTTTCTACAGCTAATGACCTAGTCCCACTATAGCTTATCTCCTTCCGTTTTCTATGTGTGTGACATCCGGAAGGTACTAGCAGAATACTGGCAGGAAACAAAATGATGCGGACCAAGTTCGGAATGGACTAATAGGATCCGTGGGGGGGGGGGGGGGGGGGGCACTCATGTATAATGTAAGACGGGTATGTGCCGCTTACAAGACCCCCGTTTTCACACCCGATTGCCACTCTCAAGAAACCCGATTTTCAAAAATTAGACCCCCGTAATGACTTGGCTAGGTAGTTGAGTAGCGCCAAGTCCATTATTCTTCTTCTAGTCAGCTCCTTGGACCACCATTTGAGGGTTTCCGTAGGTCTTTGGTAGCTCCAAGTCCATGTATTTTGTAGTTTTTGTCTGCTCCTTAGACCCCTTGTAGCTCCAAAGCCCTATATGTTGTGCTTGTAGTCAGCTCTTAAGACCCCCATTTCAGAGTTCCGTGAGGCACACCCCCGTCAAAAAATAATAAGGATACTGTTTGGCTCTGTTAACTGTGAAACGAAATGTGATGGAACTTCACAATTTGCTAGATATACTGACCGTTTCGCCACATTTTGGTCGGATAGGAACCGGAAGGAGATATGCTATAGTGGGACTGGGCCATAACAAATGATCTACAAATGAATGAAAATGTGGGAAATGGATGTAGGGAAATTATATCAACAGAAGGTCAACCGTTATATTTTTCTCTTTTCATACTTCGTATTTAAACTACAATTCATGGCCTACTAGTAGTGATGAATGAAATATTGTTAGGAAAATGTAGGGTACTAGGGTTAATACATGTACTAGAAAAAAAAACACTTTGAGAGTCCAATGATTAACAATGACCTTCAAGTTGAATGTAAAATTCATGCAGAGGAGATGATGTTGGGGATGGGGAGGGGGGGGGGGGGGGGTGGGGGGCATAGTGGTTGATTGGGTTGCTGGATTTTACAAGTAGCTTTTCACAAACGACCTACTACTTACTGGTATTATTTGATTGAAAACTAATTATATGAGGAAAATGTTTGACGGGGAATTGGAGAAAATACAGTGTAGAGATTGATTGGGTTGCTGCATTTTACGAATAGCTTTTCACAAACGACCTACTACTTACTGGTATTATTTGATTGAATACTAATAATATTTAATTATTTAATGGATGGGGGAGAGAAAATACAATGTGGACGCATACCTGTAGAATGACTATTTTTTAATCTTCTGTAAGTGAAAAGAGTCTTCAAATGTCAGTACATGCAGGGCATGACACTAGCAATTGCCCGCTTGCCCGGGGTAAGTAAATATTGGTGTCGGGCAAGCAAAATGTCATCAATTGTCTGGTTTGCTTGCCCGATCGGGCAACTAAATCATTGTTCAACTATGAGAGAACAATGTAATTACTTCCATCTAAATCTCATCAAGAAGTATTAAAGAGGGCAAGTAAATTGTATATATGGGGCAAATAAACCTTCAAAATGTATGATTTTACTTGCCTGAAAAGGCGAGTAGAGAAAAAAGTTAGTATATGACTGTGGTATTTGTTGTATATTTGTAGCACGGCATGTCATCATTTCCCAAGTGCCCTTGTTTCTTGGCAAAATGTGGTAAAAGATCACAATATTCATGATCAAATAAACTTTTTGTTGGGTGAAAGGGAGAAGGACGTTAAGTCAATTTGGGGCTAAATTGAGTTCTGCTTGTATGTGACCCGCTATAACAAAACCCTGCACTTGTCAGTAATTCATGTATTGAAGAAATGGTCATTTTAAGTTCACATAATGTGTGTAAAATTGAAACAAACATCATCTTGCAAATTATTGACCAATTTGTTAGAACAAAGCAACAAATGAAAGCTTGTGATGAGGCTTTCTAATGGTATGAAAATATACATTTTAATTTTTACCGACAAGTGCAGGGTTTTGCTATAGCCTGTTACAGATATTAGCATTCTCTATGTGATGTACAAATTTCAGACGATAATTATTTATAACTTTAGAAATATATATATATCATGAAAAAAAGGAGAGCTAAATTGGTTCCTAAAAGGCTACCTAGATCTAAACATAATGAATATCTCAGAAGTAGAAAACGTAACATAGAGCCCTTCTTCCATTTCCTCAGCCGACGAAACATTTGTACATATATTCACAGAGCATCTTAAAATGTCAGACACAGCCAGTGGCATCATGTGGACATGTTGTTGTCATGGAATTTTGTCAGAATGTTCACAGAAAAGTTTTTAGGGCCTTGTATTATGAGCACTGCACATTCTCACATATCTTCAGGGGTCGCAGTTAACCTTTTTTTCAGACTAGCCAGTCGGTCTTGTTAGCTTTGAATTTATTAAGAAGCCCTCCAGAATTTTGTCTAGCTCACCAGAATGTTAACAGAGATGTTTTGAGGGCTTTGCATTATGAGCGCTGCACATTCTCGTATGACTTCAGGGGTCATGTTTAACTTTTCTCAGACTAGCCAGGTGGACTTGTTAGCTTTGAACTCAGGTAGCTCGCCAAAATTCTGAATAGCCTATGAGAATGGTTACAGAGAAGTTCTGAGGGCTTTGTATTATGAGCAAATCACATTCTCTTACAACCAGGAATCGCCCTTAAATATTGTCATGCGTGGTGATGCATGGTGATTTAAAGGGGCCACCAGGCAAAGAACAACACATTATTATATGTTTTGGTACACTAATACTAATACTAAAGATGTTACCTTTCTTTAATAAGAATATTATTTTTGGGTGGTGGTACCCTTTAAGGGTCACCCTTAAATATTGTCATGCATGGTGATATTGTCATACTTAGCGTAATCGCCGATTTTAAACTAGGCTAGTTTGTGCGCACTGCATTACACTGAGACAATGTGTATTACGCACCGTGCACAAGGCGTTCGCAAGATTGCTCTGCTTGTCTGTTTTATGAATCCCCAAAGCTTAGATTGTTGCTAAGCCATCGGTTACCGAGCTAGTGTGAGATTGAGTACAATGCAGGAATTAATTTTTAATTTTAGGGGGCTACTTTTCCAATCTGATGGATATCCAGAAATTGTTCACATAATACCTATATGGTAATTTTAGGGGCTACCTACGGATTTCAGGGGGCCCCGTATATATCCTACCCTGTCTGGAATATAAACCAATTATTATGAAAACATTGGCAATGGAGCAAGTTGGAAAGTGAGTACACTGGCAAAATGATTATTATTTTTTTGTTTATAGAGCCCTGGAAATGTGTCTTTCACTATGCAAATATAATCTTATTGAGTAACCTATAAACAATCCACTTGACACTTTAAAATGTGCTTTTCAACTCCCCAGGGAGCTACCAGATATGAAAATTATGTGGACATTTGAGGTTCAAAATATATGTATGCCTTGAGCCATGAGTATCAATTATGTGCATAACTAAAGATTAATGATAGCTTGACATTTTAACAGAAAAAAAAAACAATTTCCTCACGTGAAGGAAATTTGAGACATTTCGTTTTTTAACCGGTTCACCTCGAGATGTTGCTCCCCCCGTAATAGTCAGGTTCACTATGTCGAAATTTTAGCTTTCGTAAACTTTTTTGGGGGATTTGTAAACCTATACATTTTTGGAATCTGTATAGTATAAGAAGTCAGAAAACCAATGTTTACAATTTGCCGGAAGCATTTATGGCGGCCATCTTGGATTTTCAAAATGGCCGCCATAACAATAGGTGTTTCTCATTATCTCAGCTTCCAGGTGGCCTAGAGTAATGATTTGAACGACTAAACATATGTTTTCATGGATGGGGAAGACAATGGGACAATGTTAAATAAGATCAACACAACCACAAAGCGGCCATCTTGGATTTTCAAAATGGCCGCCTTGAAAATCAGTGTTATTCAATATTTCAGCATTCAAGTGGCTTAGAGTCATGATTTTAATGGCTAAACATATGTTTTCAGGGATGGGGAAGACAGTGATATAATGTAAAATAAGATAAACATAACCACAAAGCGGCCATCTTGGATTTTCAAAATGGCCGCCTTGAAAATCAGTGTTATTCAATATTTCAGCATTCAAGTGGCTTAGAGTCATGATTTTAACGGCTAAACATATGTTTTCAGGGATGGGGAAGACAGTGGTACAATGTAAAATAAGATAAACATAACCACAAAGCGGCCTTCTTGGATTTCAAAATGGCCGCCTTGAAAATCAGTGTTATTCAATATTTCAGCATTCAAGTGGCTTGGAGTCATGATTTTAATGGCTAAACATTCATATTCAGGGATGAGGAAACTGGTGGTACATTGTAAAATAAGTTAAACATAACCACAAAGCGGCCATCTTGAATTTTCAAAATGGCCGCTTTGAAAATCTCTGTTTCTCATAATATCAGCATCCAATAGACTTAGAGTCATTATTTCCACGGCTAAACATACATTTTCGCACATGAGGAAGCCAGTGGTATAAAGTAAAAAAAGCTTTCATAAAAATATAGCAGTTTATCTTGTTTATCCATATTATAATGTTTGTTAATAATGGCTCGGCACTTTTATGTGTAGCAAGTCATAACTTTATTATGTCTAGGCCGCTTCTTGGACAAATTTATAGCAAAATCTTTGCATGTCATAATCATCATCATGATCATTACTATCACTGGTCGGCAACATGTCATTCCGAGAGTCCTCGTCATTCTAGCACTGAGTTCATGCTGAACTATGCATGGTAAATTATTGGTCCTACAATAACATCATTGTTGAACAGTCTTCTCTGCACTGGCATCTCACCATCTCGATGATGGATTTGAAGGTTGCGAGGACCGGATTTACCTGATCAGCTCAGATGTGTCCTTGTAGAAGTCATGCTGCAGTGGATCCAGGAACGGCTGCTGAGCAAGGCTTTCTTGACCTCATAATGTGGCCCGGATCTGGACTCAGTGAATGTGCTGCTTGGAACAACTCGGGGATTCAATATCGATGCCCTTTAGTGCGTATGCAGTACAGACGAATGTAGAAAGTGATGACAGCCGATCTTCAGTGACTTCAGCGGCATCTAAAAGCAACTACAGTGCATTGATGAGTTCTCCACCTGTTGAGGTAGACTTGCAGCTTGGTTGCCTTGCCTATGCAATAGAACCGTCCTGTGTTGCCTGCACCTGTGATTGCGTGATAGGCTAGAATAGCATTTGCATTTCTGGACCTAGAGCTGCCTATATTGGCTGTACTTGGACTACTCCGGAAGGCATCGACATGGACGGGTTTCTCAGCAAAGGAATAGTGCCATGACCAGCACCAGAACATCAGTGTATGGAATGAAAACCACCAATTCTGCCTCAGGCAGGCTTATCTTTGATGCCTGTATTGTGGATCATCAGTGTATCCGCCTTTTCGTGATCATTGTCCTCGATTTGCATCTCGCTGTTGCTCCTAATACGCCCTGTGGCAGATGCAATATCCAGCTTTGACGAGTCCTGGTCATGAGGGTTGTTAAAAAGTTAAGAGTTAAAGACCTTCCCTTGCCAATGTTGGCAAGGCGGCGCCTATCTCCGATTCATTAGCCCTATGCCACACGTCTACAAAATGTAGCGAAAGCTACAGAAGGGGCCGGCCAGTCCTCTGGTAAATTGTGTGATTAAAATTCCCTTCTCCATTATATAGATGCCGAGCGCCTGGCTAGAAGGCAGAAGGTACCATTTTGGTATGACCCGGTCTGGGATCGAACCCGGGACCTCCCGTGCACGAGGCGGACATTCCAACCGCTGATCCACCATGCTCGGTCATGTTGGTTGTACTCCAGTGTTTTTGCTGTCAGATACGCAGTAGGATCAGTCTTCGTTTTGTCGTGGGAAAAGAAACGGGTCATAATTGGAATGTGATGTTGTTGTCATCTCTGATATATGATATTGGATCGGAAAATCTCCTTGTCTCTGATTCTCCCTTGTGGTATTCTACAGGGAATCAGGCTTGTTTGTTTCATACACCAGCAGTGACCAGAATGATCTTATCAGAGAGATTAGTCTGGTAGTGACAGTCAATTACCTCAATGAATGCTTCAATACCATACTGTGTGATTATATCATTCTGGTGTTGGAGACATACAAAGCTGATTTCCTGAAGAATACCACAAGTGAGAAACAGAGTCAAGGGAAGGATCTGATCCATTATCAGACCAGAGATGACACCAACATCAATCACATCCCAATTAGCCGGTTCCTTTCCCCTTTCAGAACGAAGGCTGACCTGACTGAGTATTTTGCAGCAAAAACACTGGAGTACAACCCGCAAGGCTCGTCAACGCTGATTATCGCATCTGCCACAGGACGAACTAGGAGCAACAGCGAGCTGAAAAGCGAGGACAACAATCATGAAGAGGCGGATACACTGCTCATACACAATGCCGCGCTGATTTCAAAGAGTAACCCACCTGATGCAGAGTCGGTCATAGCACACTATGACCTTCTGCTGAGAAATGGCGTCCGGAGTGGTCTCAGTGCAGCCAAAATAGACAGCTCTAGGTTCAGAAAGAGCAAAGGCTTTACCAGCCTTCCATGCATTCAAGGGGGAAGACAACACGGGACGGTTCTATCACATAGGCAAGGCAACCTGCATAATGCAAGTCTACCTCAAAGCAGGCGGATATGTCAGCATTGCATATCTCAAGCAGCACATTCAACGATTCCAGATCCATGCCACATTATGGGGCCAGGCAGGTATTGCTCTGCACCAGTTCCGGGATCCGCTGCACCATGGCTACTACAATGACACAGCAGGTTCGCACTTCTTCGCGCTTGTCGCATTATTTTGCACTTGTTCGCGCTAATTAGTAGGACCCAAGCAGACTGTTCCAAAATATTGATGCTCGTGTAGGTCCAATAAGTTATCATGCATAGACCTCTGCCAGTGTAGAATGACGAGGACTGTAGGAATAATATGTTGTCGACCAGTGACAGTGACGAGGATGATGAAATGCAAAGACTCTGCATAAATATGTCAATAAGCTATCTATAGACATGCTAGAGGTGTAACGTGCTACACATTGAAGTTCTGAACCATTAAGAACATCTGTTATAATGAAACTAACATTATAATCTATATCATGTTAAGCTTACTTTACTTTAAACCACTGGCTTTCTTCATCTTGAAAATGTATGTTTACCAATTAAAATCATGACTCTAAGCCACTTGGATGCTGAAATAGTGAGAAAAAACGTATTTTCAAGGTGGACATTTTGAAAATCCAAGATGGCCACTTTTGGGTAATGTTTAGATTCATTTACTTTGTACCATGCACTGGTTTCCTCATCCCTGAAAATGTTTAGCCGTTAAAATCATGACTTTAAGCCACTTGCATGCCGATATAGTGTAACAAAATGCATTTTCGTGGCCATTTTGAAAATCCAAGATGGCCGCTGTGTGGTTGTGTGTAGCTTACGGTATTTTAATTCATACCACTGGCTTCCAAATCCCTGAAAATGTATTATATGTTTAGCCATTAAAATCATGACTCTAGGCCACTTAGATGCTGAGATATTGAAAAACACTGATTTTAAAGTTGGCCATTTTGAAAATCCAAGATGGCCGCTTTGTGGAACCTAATGTTTGACTAATTTTACATTGTACCACTGGCCTCCTAGTCCCTGAGAATGGATGTTTAGCCGTTAAAATCATGACTCTAGGCCACATGAATGCTGAAATATTGAAAAACACTGATTTTCAAGGCGGCCATTTTGAAAATCCAAGATGGCCGCTTTTTGGTTATGTTTATCTTATTTTACATTGTACCACTGTCTTCCCCATCCCTGAAAACATATGTTTAGCCATTAAAATCATTACTCTAGGCCACCTGGAAGCTGAGATAATGAGAAACACCTATTGTTATGGCGGCCATTTTGAAAATCCAAGATGGCCGCCATAAATGCTTCCGGCAAATTGTAAACATTGGTTTTCTGACTTCTTATACTATACAGATTCCAAAAATGTATAGGTTTACAAATCCCCCCAAAAAGTTTACAACTTTACATAGTGAACCTGACTATAAGGTTAATACAGGACCCATCAGGTTCCCATAGGCGGTAGTTTAATGATGAATTACAATGTATTTCAATCATGATCCTGAAAACATAAATGTCATCAATACATTGTATGCAACATATCCTGTTTCTGAATTGGATACAAAAGAATGATACCAGTAACATTTCTAGTTTCCACATTTATAGCTTTTTTAATCAAAAAGAGCGATAAGAATATAAGTACCGACGTAACTAATTGAATGCCTTCAATCATTTCATGACATTAAATATAATGAATTATTTCAATCACCTTTTAAAAATTGAATGCAATGGATGCTATTTTAATGCCTCTGCAACAAAGTGGCCAGAGCCATTATGTTTTTTGGTTGTCTGTCTGTCCGTCCGTCTGTGTATCCCCGTTCTTGTGGTCGCGTTATCTAAAAAAAAAGATTGATGGATTTCCATCAAACTGCGTACATGTATGCATCTTTTCAATTTAAAAATGTTTTGGATTCATAAAACAGACATGCGGTGCCATCTTGCAAATGCCTTGCTCACAGTGTGGAATGCACACTGAATGGGTGGTATGAAGTGCGCGCAAACTAGCCTAGCACAAAATGGCAAAGGGCAATGATGCATCCCCAACTTGATGATTTTTAATTTGCAATCTTTCCTGTTTTTAGACTGAATCACATTTTGCAGAAAATATTTTTCACTTCTAAGGTTTTCGCATCAATTATGAATATTGTTTTTCTTTTTGATATGTGCTATGTCTTTTTCTCATTTATTTTCTTTTTGTTGTTGCCTATATACAAAATGTTTATATATATATATATATATTAATATTTCAATATATTAATATATTAATATATTAATATATTAATATATTAATATATTAATATATTAATATTTGTATATTTACAATTTTCTTGTTCATGAAATAGCCCTTGTACTGTAGTGTAGAATAAGGCGAGGGAATGCATATCGCTGTTCTTAATTTGCTAATGACGGGTTTGGCTACACTTTTAGTGTAATGGATATGATGGAGAAAAAAAAGAAATGCCCATCGGAACCTGTGAAGCAATATAGGTAATTGAAGGTTTTCTTTATCTATATGCGCTTGTAAATACATAGAAACATATTTTCCCTTTTCAAGAACCACCTTTTTCCTCCTAGGGCGACACCATCCTTTCATATCCACTCCCCTGAAGCTTTCTGAGAGAAAGCAAAACATGTTGATGAAAGAGTGATATAGATATATCCTTGTGAAAAAGGGGAACTTTGATATTATCAGTGTTGTATACAAAATGGAAGTCTTTTAAAATTCTTTGAACTACATGTACCCCTGGAGGTATTGATGTATGTGCCTAATACTTGTTTCAAACTTTGATGATTTTGCTAGATTGCTTCCTCCCTAGTTTTCCTCAGAAATGTTGTTACTTTTTGAGCTTACCTTCTGTAACACAAGATTGTTTTACATTGTACTCTACAACAAATGACTGAGGCTCTTTGAAATGCAGAGGACTCTTTTGGGCACTTTTTTTGATATTTTTTTTTTTTGAGGGGGGGGGGGGGGGGGATCTTTTTGTAATTTTTCTCTTCAAAGCTAACTTCTAAAAAAATGTACTCTAAAAGCCATCGAGACAAAAAAAAAGAACCTTTCCATTGCGATGTGAGCATTATATATGCAGGACTGGGAGATTTAATGGGAGAAATGCCCAACACCCCTCTCTTACACCTGTTGACCCTCTCAATGGCTCCCCCTTCCCTTAAGACCACCCCTGCATACCACTCTAAAGAAAATTCCACCCCCTTCCCGGCCCATCTCAGAACCCTCCCTTCAAATCTCTCTCCGAGAAATTTCTCCCTTAAAGGGACAGGTCCACTTTTACAAAACGTCTGAACAGCTTTCAGTTGACGGATGGGGATCAATGTAACACGCCAAAAAAAATCAGAGCGAACAGCCCTCTAATTTGGATTCTACGAATGAAAAACGAATGCGTCCCTCCATTTAAACTATATATCGGTCAATAAAGGAGTTCAACTGATTTAGCATAATATTACAACAATATAGTACTAATTCTCGTAAAGGTATTGTGAAGCCGACATTTGTTAACGTATGTCACGGAAAAATATCTCAAAAAGAAAGAATATATAATTACATGTAGTCAGTGTAAGCGATGTTTGGGTATTTTGCTTGGTAAACGCTCACACATTAGTACTTATGCGCGAGTCACGTAGGGATCATGCATACCGATCTGGCACTCCGTGAAATCTATGTACGAACTTACTCACCGGCCGAAAATACGTATGTACCTAATTAACCGACGTCCCTCAGTTTATTCAGTTTTAGGTCTATAACTCCACGAAAAAGAGATTTCAAGCCCTAATTTTTTCAGGCATGCTATTAAATGACATTTCCTTTTTATATAAGACAATAACCTCGCAACTTTTGAATTTTGGCTTGCAAAAGTGGATCTCTCCCTTTAAAAGCCATCCAGACAAACATTGTGCACATTATCTGTGTGTATTTCCTGCACTGTCTGATCACTGTGCAGGACAAAAAGAGTTAAGGGTAGAAATTCTGTAAGAACCTGCAAACCACTGAATTTCAATCAGCAAAAGGATCTATATCTCGGATTGATTTTCATCTTCCCTTCCATTTTCTCTCTGACTGGCCATATTTTGTCCCAAGTTTCCGGAGTTTCCAGAATTTACCCCTTTCATTATCACACTGTTTACTAGCTCCACTGTGTGTTCCAACTCTCTGGTCTTACAGGGTTGAAATTCCCATGATATAGCCTTTTCCCCTATCTTTGTTTCAGCCTCCAAAGAAATACATGATAGAGTTAAAAAGTGTTGATTGATTTTTTATCTTCCCTTCCATTTCCCTTATATTTTGTCCCCAGTTTCCAGACTTTTACCCCTTTTACAATCAAAGATAGATCAGTGTTTATTAGCTCGGTTGTGTTTCAAATACTTTGTTCTGGCAGGGTTAAACTTCCCATATTTTATCCTTTCGTTTTTCCCTTTGCGTTTTTTTTTGCCTTCAACGAAAAACAAGGTAGAGTTGAGTTGACAAGTTTAGATTGATTTTTATCTTCCCTTCCATTTTCTCTCTGACTGGCCATATTTTGTCCCCAGTTTCCAGACTTTTATCCCTAGTTTCCAGACTTTTATCCCTTTTTTGATCAAAGATAGATCAGTGTTTAGTAGCTCGGTTGTGTTTCAAATACTTTGTTCTGGCAGGGTTAAACTTACCATGGTTTATCCTTTTGTTTTTGCCTTTCTGTTTTTGCATTCAACAAAAAAACAAGTTAGAGTTGAAAAGTTTACATTGATTTTTATCTTCCCTTCCATATTTCTGTGTGGGCTATAATTTATCTTCAGTATCTATGTCTTACCTCGTTTATGGTCATGATCAAATTGTATTTTAGTAACTCACTGGTCTGCCGGCTGTCTGGTTTTTAATGGGTTAAATTTCCCATGATATATTGTTCTGTTTTTCAGTCTTGCATCTCGCCTACGAAAGAAATACAAGATCGACTGGAAAATTTCAAGATAAATGGTTCCAATTCTGCCTTCTAGCCAGGCAGTTGGCATTTATAGAATGGGGAAGGGAAAGTTAATCATATGAGTTACAGAGAACTGGCCCCCTTCTGTAGCTTTCGCTACATTTAGTAGACCTGTGGCCTAGGCGCCGCCGTACGTGCCAAAATTGGCACGAGAAGGACTACTGTAAACGTTGTTATTTTCGCGCAATTAATATTTCGCGCTGAGCGACGCAAAAACACATTCGCGGGTTTTTAATTTCGCGGCCGATCATAAGACCCTCATCAAAATGATATTATTAAGTAAATCAAAATTAATAAAATTGCATATTCGCGGGATTTAATGTTTGCGGATGCAGACTTTAGCGCGAAATCCGCGAAATATTAAATCACCGCGAATATTACCACGTTTACAGTTACTAACTGTATATCATTGTATAACATGTAGCTTTCTACTGGAGATGTGAACGTACTTACTTATTAAATTACAATACTACTTTACTAAGAACTGGTGTTTTTGTATTAAAATCTTGGGATGGATTATGATTTGAATTGTTGTGGAATACTGATGCACTCTTTGTGTTGTTTTAACATCGAGTGTAAACTTTACACATGGTTCAGGTCAATTTACACCCCCCCCCCCTCCCCAATTAAAAAAATCAATCAATCATAAAAATCATGAAATTGTCACAATCCAATGCAAAAACAAATGCTGTTGATGTAGTAGGCAAGCTTGACGACAATTCCTCCCCTTCTTTAGATCGTAACTACATGGAAACAAGAGCTTGAAATAAGAGTAGTGTTGGGAAACTATAGATAAACTTGATACAATTTGTTTTTAAGCTCAGACTCAGAGATGGCATTTGATTGGAAATAAAAGCCTTGGGGGAGAAGCAAACTCTCTGGCCTCTTCTTATCGATCACAGACTCGAATGTTTGCCATGAAAATGCTGTCAAAATCAGATTCTTAAAAAATAGCAAAGTGAAAACTAAAAGTACAACCGCAACTTTTGCAACAGCCCTTCAGCGCCCGTTTGCTCCCCAGAGAGTTGAGACGGTGTGCAAGATAATTGTTCGGGTTTGACCTGTACCTGATGATCAAGGGTAATAAAAATGCGCTTAGAAACATTGTATTAAGCGCTTTATAAATGTTTATATTATTATTATTATTTTTAAGATAATGTAGGAGTGTGGAAAGTTAGAAGATAAACACAACTGTCAGAACAATAACTCTCAATTCGAGGTAGCCTCAGCAAACTGTTGATAACTTACTCGATTTGATAGTACTTCACTTTCTAGCACACAAGCTTGGATGGCATTTGATTGGAAATACAGCCTCAGGGAGATTTGAACTCTGCGGCCACTACTAATCAATCTCAGATGCAGCTGTTTACATTGGAACTGTTGTCATGACAAAACCTTTTTCCACAGTGAAAACTAAGAGTACATAACATATGGCTTTGCAACATCTTGAAACAAACACAATTACAAATTGGAAGGTAGAAAGTTAGAAATGAGAGATAAGTTTAATACAGAACTATTTATAAGGTTAACAGAACAATCAACTTTATAAAAGAATAATACACTTGATTTATATAGCGCCTAATATGATTGATCATCATCTCTAAGCAATGATATTATTACCCCCGGTCATAGGATACAATGCAAACCAGCACACATTCTGTGCACCATCTCCACTCCCTGGGGAACATTCCTTCCAAGCAGCTCATGGGCATTGAGAATCTGAAGCTTTAAAACACAAGTCAAAGTTATGTAAGAAAACTTGAGATAGATTTAATAGTGTATATACACTTTCCAAGCAGTAAGCACAATTGTTTTGAATTTATTGACAACACAGCCTGAGGGGGATTTGAACTCTGAGGCCACTACTAATCGATCTCAGACGTAGCTGTTTAAGGCCTGGTCACACAGGACACGACTAGACCCACGAATGCAGTACGCATTGGTACGAATCTATGGCAAGCAGTTTTTAACATTTATTCCTATTTCTTGATATCAAGAATTAAATTCTTGATATCAAGAATTTGATTCATTGATATCAAGAATTGAATTCTTGATATCAAGAATGCATTTCTTGATATCAAGAATTTGATTTCTTGATATCAAGAATTCGATTTCTTGATGTCAAGAATTTGATTCTTGATATCAAGAAATAGGAATAAATGTTCAAAACGGCTTGCCACGTAATGCATTCGTGGGTCTAGTCGTGTCCTGTGTGACCAGGCCTTTACATTGGACAGTCTGTCACATTGAAAGAAATCTGTTGGAAACAAAAATATATATGAAGTTGCAACTATAGTTTTTTTTTTTAATCAGTGTGTGTGTTTGTCTGTGTATCTGGATGTTAAAATCAAGAATAGAAAACAAAATATTGCTTATTTTTTAATATCAGTAACAAATTTGATAAATATAACTTGGTTATGATGATAATGAAGCAAAAGGTAATTCAGAACAAAAAATACATGCAGTTTGGTAAGATTGGTAGAGCATTTCTTGTGATTCTGGCTACGTTACATACAATATTAAACTAAATATAATTCAAATGATAGAGATATGAATATTCTTTCTCTTTTAACAAGCATTTAATTATATTAAGTTAAAAATGTGTTGCCATTTTTAGGATTTCCTTTATTTTGCATTCATTTTTAACAACATTTACAAATCATTTACATCCAATAGACAGCTTCTGTAATGTATGCAAATAATATGCGTATGACGTCAGACTCCCCGTTGGCAAGCTTAACAATAGTAACTAGGTCCGGCAAGCTCCGGCAAACGTAGCTTGCCGGACCTAGTTACTATTGTTAAGCTTGCCAACGGGGAGTCTTACCTCATACGCATATTAATTGCATACATTACAGAAGCGGTCTATTACAAAACATTGCTCAAATGATGGAGACATTCATGGTTTTCCTTTTTTTTCAAAAAAAAAAAAAAAAAAAATAACATGATTCAGACCCAAACCACAAAGATGTGGGCAGTTGTCCGTGGCGGATTCATCATCAAGGTCAGGTGGTTAAAGCGCTGCTGTGGTCTTCACGAGAGCACGCCATGCAACTCTATCTTCTGCCGAGCGTGTTGCACCCTTCATTCCCTCTCCAGACACACTCGTTACATCATCCGTCCAAGATATCGGTGGACCACCTCTGCCACGCTTTCCTTCAATTGCTCCTTGTAGTATTTTGTTTTTTTTAACTCCTTCAGTTCTCTTAACAATGTGCCCAAAGTACTTAACGGTGCACCTGTAAAGTGTCAGATATTGCCCAAAATTACATTTGAGACTTCAATCCTATACCCAAATCATTGTAAGATATGTCCGAATGATGTGTGAAAGTTTCATTAAAAAAGAACACTGCTTTCCTGGTTAAAAAAGCGAAAATTTGCGTCAGCTTTTACAACAAATTAATGTATAACGTGTATGAGGTTTATGACCGTTCATTAATGCTCTTGAGCTGAATGATTATCAATGACAGATATCGTCATACTAAAGGGGCATTTAAAAGAATCTAAACCTATTTTATTGTTCTCTTACCATAAGCTAAACAACACGGTAGAAGAGAAATGTGGAAGCTCCAAGTAATTTTCGTGGAGTTAGACGCTTTACTGGTTTCACTTTAAGTTTTCCCTTTATAATTCTCCTTCTAATATTGCGTACCAGTCTTGTTCAGAATCCACACATTTGTCTGTCTTTCCTACCATGATACCTGCAAAAGCAGATTAAATAGAGGGAAACAAAGTAACCAAGGCAATGGAAAAAAAAAAGAAAAAAAAAATGAATCGTTGAACCCTTTCATTACATAGCCCACTTTTTGTAACCCCTACTGTATTATTGTAAAACGTATAGCTTTCTACTGAAGATGTGGACGTACTATGAATTCAGGGCTCGACACTCGCACTGGCCCGCTGGCCCACTGGCCCACTGGCCCAGGGCAACTGGTTAACATTAACCCCAGTGCCAGTGACATCCAGCAAAAAAATTAATATTTTTATTTCGGGGGCTACTTTTCCAACTTTCGGGGGCTACTTTTATCATCTCGGGGGCTACTATTAAGCTCTAATGCTGTAAGTGATCATCTTATAAGCATTTGATCACGATCCAAACAAAAAATCCCCACAAAAAATCCCCGAATTCGCCCGCCGCCCCCGTGTATTTTTTTCGCTGGTGACATCACAGGCTGTGTCTATGAATAATCCATGTTATACTCGTGTTATTACCCTGATGGGATTAATTCTACAGAAAGCGTCTCGGTGAACTCGTTTATTCAGGCTATTCATGTCCCTCATTGGCTTGTTTTTTCATGCATGCATCAATCCATCTTTGTATACTTATTCTTGTGGACAGTGACATACACAGTGGGAATAGAGACATTATATTACAATCCTTTGTTTTAAATCGGTTAAACAGTTTAAAAAGAAAAGAAAAAAGAAGATAAAGTAAAACAAAGAAAAAAGAATAATCTTATTTATTAATTCAGGCTCTTATTGTACCTCCTTGACTTGCTTTTCCAGAAATATTAATGCATGCATCAATTCTTGTTATAAATAAGAACTATTTTTTATACTTAATCCTTGTGTACAGTGGCATAGACAGTGGGAACAGAGGCATAGTTTTAACATTCACTATTTAAATGGGTTAAACAAAATTTTAAAAAATGATAAAGAAAATAGAAGAATAATCTTACTTATTAATTCAGGCATGTACATGTATCTCATTGACTTGTTTTTCCATAAGTATTAATGCATGCATCAATTTTTCTTTGTATATGTATCTTGTGGACAGTGGCATAAACAGCGGGAACAGAGGCATAGTTTTAAAATTCATTGTTTTAAACAGGAAAAATTTTGGCTATTATTGTACCTCCTTGAGTTGTTTTTCCAGAAGTATTAACGCATGCATCAATTCATCTTTGCTTACTTTGGTTTATCCTTAAAAAAAAAGAGAGTCTCAGATATCGTCCCATCTATTCTGGCTATTATTGTTTCACATTGGCTTGTTTTCCAGAAGTATTAATGAATGCATCAATTCTTCTTCTTATACATATCCTTGTGAACAGTGACATCAACAGTGGGAAAAAAGACATATCAAAATTAATTGTTTTATACAGGTTAAATTAAAACAGAAAGGAAGGATAGCTTATTTATTGATTGTAATTCAGGCTATTTTTGTCGCTCCTTGACTTGTTTTCCAGAAGTATTAATGTATGCATCGATTCATCTTCTTGAACTACTCGTTTTGAGTAGAAAAAAGTTCAATCAGATAGGGGCAATATGGGGATGCGAGGGGGGGGGGGATAGTTTTCCTACCGAGGGGTAGCTTGAACCTTTATATGGTACTATACAGTCAAACCTGTCTTAGCGGCCACCTGTCTATAGCAGCCAACCAGCCTATAGTGGTCACGAAGAGTCATCACCTGCAGAGAAAAAACAGGTCTTATGGAACCTGTCTATAGATAGAGGTGTCACTTGTCTACAGTGGCCACTTTTCTTGTTACCTAAAAGTGGTTGCTATACACAAGTTGGACTGTACCATGCTAGATATTAACTTATCTTCCACGGTAGCTGTTATGTATTACTAAGTTGTATACACCATTGGCGTTCCATATATTGTATCTGTTGGCCTTCCATAGGCTCAGTTGTTGTTGCTATGAGCTTGGATTAAAGATGGCACCATGTAACGTAAACCATGAGTGACCGTGGTCGTTCTTTGAGTGATTAAGAACCCAACAAATTGGCGACGAGATGGACAGTGAAATGTGAAATTTCATCTTTGACAAGTCAACCACGTACTGACATAATGACGAGTGCAAATGTGGGGCAAAATCGGGCATTTTTGCCACCGTTTAGTTCGAGCTATGACGGCAACGAAGATTTTGATTGCTACGTCGAGCGCTTCGAACTGTACCTGATCGCGAATGGGCTAACGGTACCAGCCGCACAACTGGATGCGAGCGGAGAGGGGCAGGGCGATAAACAAGTCACTGCAATGTTTTTGCACTCGATCGGGGCTCACTACTATGGATTGGTTCGAGATTTGGTCGCACCAGCCTCGCCACTCACCAAGTCATACCAGGGACTGAAAGCTATTCTACGAAAGCACTTGAAAAGTACCCCCATGGTTGTGGCAGAACGGCGTAAGTTTATTCGCCGGGATCAAGCACCAGATGAATCAACGAGTGAGTATGTTGTGCAACTAAAACATTTGAGCTTAAATTGCAGTTACAATGACAAATTGGATGAGCAATTGAGAGACCGTTTTATAAGCGGGATCACCTCTGAATCGACATCGCTCCAATTGATGGAAAAGGCTTCCGAAAATGCACAGCTTACATTTCAACAGGCTGTAGACTTTGCCCTCAGCCGAGAAACAGCAGCAGGGGAAGCCCGTGCTATGCGGTCACAGAGTTCACGCACAGATGGTAGCAGGCCCAGGACCAGCAACGGTGTGAATGCGGTTCATCATGGACATGGCTATGGCAAACAGCGCAGTAATGCAGCGTCAAACAGCGGTTACAGGAACAAGGATCAAGCCGAATGTTACCGGTGTGGTGGAAGACACGCTCCAGAGGATTGTTGGCACAAATCAGCAATATGCAGAAACTGCCAAAAGAAAGGACACTTGGAGAGAAAATGTCGAAACAAAGACAAACATGTAAAGAAACAGAACAATGAACAGAAGAGTAAAAACACTAAGTTCAGAGTAAAGTCAAAGTGAAAAGATCACACAAAGAAATGTGCAGTGATAAGTAGTGATGATAATGAATCTGACTCTAGTGATGTAGAGAATGAATCTGACCATGGTGATAACAATGGTAACCATGGTAACAATAGACGTAAGGACAGAGTAGTGTATGATAACACAATGTTCATGCTTAGAGTAAATTCAACATCTAGGTCCAAGTCTGAGAATGGAGCCATTTTGGCACCAGTAGAAATTGAAGGTAAAATAGTAGAAATGGAAGTTGACACAGGGTCTGGTGTGAGCATGATTCCATTGTCATACTATGAAAAGTGCTTGTCTCATGTACAGATGGAAGAGACGGGGAAGTCCTTCACGAGTTTCACAGGTGAAAAGGTCAAACCAGTCGGTAAAGTCCAAGTCCAGGTAAGGTACGGTTCGTATAGTGGTAGACTATGCCTGTTCGTAGTCGAACGTACTGAGTACACATTGATGGGTCGTGATTGGCTAGGGATAATACCTCTTGAGTGGAAGTCTCTAGTCCAAACTAGGCTTCATAGAGATAGAGCCTTAGGCCTAGATCAGAAGGTAGACCAGGACCAGGTCCAGGTACTACACTCGAATGAGCTTGATAGAGTCCTAGACAAACATTCAAAATTATTTGAGAATAGGCTAGGTAAGATGACCCAGGCTAAAGCACACATCTCAGTCCAAGAGGGAGCTAGACCAGTGACTACTAGGCCATACAAAGTTCCATATGCTATGAGAGGCCAAGTAGAACAAGAGTTGGATAGACTACAAAAATGTGGTGTCCTTACACCCATTGAACATAGTGAGTGGAGCACAGCTATTGTAGCTATACCAAAGAAAGATGGGTCAGTTCGCATTTGTGGCAACTATAAGACCACAGTAAACCCAGTCTTAGACCAGGTACCGCCCCCCAATATCAATGTAGAAGACATATTGGCTAATCTGAGCGGAGGCATGCTATTCTCAACCCTTGATTTGGCACACGCCTACAATCAAATTGAGTTGGATGAAGAGTCCAAACAGTTCTTGGTCGTTTCAACCCACAAAGGTTTGTTTCAGCAGAATCGCCTTGTGTTCGGTATCACCAGCGCGCCTGCCATTTGGCAGAATACCATAGAGCAAGTGTTGCAAGGGCTACCGGGTGTACAAGTGTATCTGGACGACATTCTCGTCACGGGTCGAACCCCGGAAGAGCACCTGGCAAACTTGGACCAAGTGCTCACACGTCTTGAAGATCGGAACTTGACACTAAAGAAAGAGAAGTGCCAGTTCGTGCAGGAATCGGTACAATTCCTAGGTCACGTGATCGATGCAAAAGGCGTACACGCAGTAGAGGAGAAAGTGGAACAGATCGAAAATCTCCCTAGTCCCACAGATGTATCACAGTTGCGGTCGTATTTGGGAATGTTGAATTAATACCGCAAGTACATCCCGAATTTGGCTCACGAAATAGCGCCGCTCACAGAATTGTTGAAATCGGATCACAAGTTTGTGTGGAGCGATGAAGCGGAACGGGCATTCAAGCATTCGAAAGAATTGCTGCGAGCTTCCGATTTCTTGGTTCACTATGATCCGGAGATACCGATCTCCATAGCAACAGATGCCAGTCCCATAGGCATCGGCGCGGTGCTGTCGCACATACTTCCAAACGGTGAAGAAAGACCAATACAGTTCGCGTCAAGGTCTCTCACCAAAACGGAACGGAAGTATCCGCAAATTGAGCGAGAAGCATTGGCAATTGTGTTCGCTTTGCGCAAATTCTATATGTACATCTACGGTCGTAGATTCACGCTTATTACAGACAATAAGCCACTCACTGCACTGCTAGGCCCACACAAGAGCTTGCCTGCGCTAGCGGCAGAACGCATGCAAAGATGGGCAATGTACCTTGCAGGCTTCAACTACGAAATACGGTACCGCACATCGAAGGAAAATGCAAACGCAGACTGCTTTTCCAGACTTCCGGACGCAAATGCAAAACCAGATGGTTGCGAGCCTGAAAACGTGTCGGTGTGTCACGTGGAAATGCTTCCAACAACACACAATGAATTGCGAAACGCAACACGCAAAGATCCTGTTCTGTCTCGAGTATTGAGACATACTTTGGATGGCTGGCCGAAGCAGCTAGCTGCTGAAGATAGCGATTTGAAACCATTCTTTAAGCGCAGAACAGAGATTACGATTGAACGAGGCATACTCATGTGGGGAATGCGCATCATCATCCCTGACAAAATGCAAAAATCAGTTCTTGCGGAATTGCACGAGGGTCACTTAGGTGTGGTAAAGATGAAGGCAGTGGCAAGGAGTTTCGTGTGGTGGCCACAGATAGACCAACACATACAGGACAATGCAAAACGATGCGGAACGTGCCAGGTTGTTCAAAACCAACCATCGCAAACGCTGCTGCACCCATGGATTCCAGCGTCCAAGCCAATGGAAAGAATCCATGTTGATTTCGCGGGACCATTCGAAGGTCTGACGTACATGGTCGTGGTAGATGCGTACTCTAAATGGCCCGAGGTATTCATCATGTCGAGTATCACCTCAGAACGCACTATCGATACCCTACGAACCATGTTTGCGAGGTATGGATTACCGCAAATCATAGTGACTGACAACGGTAGTCAGTTCACCTCCGCAGAGTTTCAAGAATTTGTGCACAAGAACGAAATCACGCACAAATGCAGCGCACCGTATCATCCGAGTACGAACGGTCAGGCTGAGCGTTTTGTTCAAACACTCAAACAAGCTGTGCGCGCTGCCCGATCCGATACCGGATCTGCACAAGCCAAACTAGACAGATTCCTACTGGCATATCGCAATGCTGCACATGCGGTCACAGGGGAATCGCCAGCAGCACTCTTCATGAGAAGACAACTGCGCATACGGTTGGACAATTTGCGTCCAAACATGGAACGTAGGTACGCTGAGCAGCTACACTACCAAGCGTCTCTTAGGGACAAACGCAGCAAAGCAGACAAGTTGCGCTAGTTTAAAGTAGGAGACTCTGTTCTTGCTAGGGACTACGTAGGAAAACAAAAGTGGGTTCCAGGTGTGATAGTGGACAGAGAAGGACCACTGATGTACAAAATACAAGTGCAAACAGGCATTTGGTAAAGACATGTAGATCAAATGCTCCCTAGATTAGAAGCACAAGTAGAAGTAGATCAGGATCAATTAGGAGGAACGGAGTTCAGGTCCGTCCAAAACCCTGACAAACAGACTAATAGACCTGTCCTAGTGGACATGCGTACCACCTCGAGGTCTGTAGTGGAAGAACCCCTATCTAACTCCAATTTGGGAGATAGGTCCCCTGGCACATCACAGGAAGGTTATGACCTCAGCACCTCAGATGTTCAAAGTCACCCCAGTGTACAGGGAGACGTAGAAATCACCCGTGCACACTCTCCAAGACCTCCAGAGTTGAGAAGGTCTCAGAGAAAGAAAAAACCCCCAGATAGACTTTCTTCGTAAAAGGAGTAGTGAAGGATGTTAAGTCACATCCTAGTAGATGTTTTTGTTCAAGGATTTAATGATAACTAGATCCAGTACAAGATCTAGTACCTGCCCCCTTTAACATATGTATATTCTCTGAATGTACAGAAAAGCCTTTCGCTAAAAACACCCCTTTTTTAAAATGCCTTGGCCCAAGCCCCCAAGCCCTTCACTCCCTCTACGACGAGATCTGGCCAATCATCTTTTTCGCGAATCATCAGTCTAGCCTGACGTGTTTTTTTTTGGAGCTCTCGTTTTGGACTTTCAATCTTCTGAAGTTGCAGTGAAATCTACACTTTTGTATCCTTTTTCACTTTGAGCATCATCCCTGCCTTATTTAGAGCCTTGGCCCGTTTTTTTTTAAGGGTTTGTTGTTCGTTTCGGCGGCCTTTTTGTAGCTGTTTGGCTTTCTGTTTTTGGCCCCGTGAAACGGGCGATCCGAGCGTATTTTGAAAAATTTCCCCCCAGAACTCTGGGGGTGCGTTCGGAGGGTTTGCCTCTTGTTGACGGGTGGTTTTTGCCACGTCAGCGTCGGGCGGCCATTTTGAATTTGGTGGTGTTATAGTTGGGGTTTTAGCTCGTGAGTTGCTTTACCCCTTCTGATTATTGTGTGGCTGTGGAAGATTTGATTGTTTACTTTGTGAAAATACTATGTTTACATGTTTTGTATCCTTTCACTTCGAGCATTACCTCTACTTTGTTTTGAATGAATTTGTTGTCCGTTTCGGCGGCCGTTTTATAGTTTAATTTTGGCCCCGTGAATCGGGCGCTCCGGGCGTATTTTTGAAAGATTCTCCGCCGTTACTCGGCGGGTGCGCTCGGAGGATCGGCCTCCCGTTGGCGTTGGGTTTTTGCCACGTCAGCGCCGGGCGGCCATTTTGTTTTCGCACGGTGTTATTGTCGGGGTTTTAGTTCGTGCGTGACTTTGCCCCTTATAATTATTGTGTGACTGAGGAAGCTTTGATTGTCTATTTTATTAAATGAGATGTTTATTGTTCCTCCCGTTTGCCCGTGTTCCACGGTGCAGGGGTATTTTAACCTCCCTTGCCTCTCTTGTGTTTGTTTTTTTCTGGATTCGGGTGTCGGCCGGGGGGGGTGGGGCTCGGGCCCTTCCCCCCCCCCTCCCCCCCCCCCCTTGGGGGGTGGGGGCTTGGCCCTGGGGTGTTGTAAAAAAAAAAAAAAAAAAAAAAAATTTTTTTCGATTTTTGCTGGCTCCGGGCCCTCGTTCCTTGTGTTTCGTGTTCTCTCTTTTGGTTTGAGCACGTTTGCAAGGACGTTAGCACTCGCGCGTAAGTCCTTGTTGTTTTTTGGGAAGGTGGATTTACGTTAGTGCTCTTCCTTTGGAAGTTTACCTTTACTGCTGGGGGGGTCACGGGTTGAAATAGTACCTTCTGGCCTCCTCCCCCTTATTTGGTTATTCATGTAGTGCGTTTGGTAGTGCATGTTAGCCTTTGTTTGCTTGCAGTTTAGCGGGTTCCGTTGTGTGTTTATTGAGCCGGCTTTAGGGCGCGGGTCTCTTTAAAGTTCGCACTTAGGGGGCGGAGCCGCATTCGGTGCTCTCTGCCCCCTTCCCCCAAATATTGTAGTCGGAATCATTTTTATAAGCAGGGAACTTCGTTTCAAGTCCTAGACCTCTGGTTCGGATTGAGCCCACCGGGAGGCCGTGCATTTATTAGAAAAGAATAGATGGGTAGTTCGCTCCCTTCGGGTAGGGGGGGGGGGGGTTGCGGACCAACTCCCCCCGTGTTCTCGGGGCATTCGTGGGGTGTTTCTTTTGTGCAGTCCATGTTGCCGCGGGCACCCTGTCCAGTATTTCATGTCCGATATGTAGCGGTTGTCGTCGCGCGTCCCATTGGCCCGTGCTCCGACTTCCGAATTATGCATGTAGGGGGGGTGGGGGGGGGGGGCGGCGACCCCCCTCCTCCCGCCTTCCCCTTCAGATCGAGATGTGCGTCCTGGGCGCCGTCAGGCGGGGCGGCGCCTGGGATTTGTATACGCCCAAGGGGGGCCCCCCCCCCCCTTGTGGGTCGGCTATCCCTTGTTGTGGTAGTGGGTCTGTTAGCTCCTTTTTGTGAGAGTCTTAAGATGGTTATCGATCATGTTAGGCGCTATACAAATCGCTTCTTTTTTCCTTTTTCAGAGTTAAGTCCCGTGTAGGCAGGTTTTTCTTTTGGGCATGCCTATCATGGACTTCAGACCCGGCTTGCCGATGTGGTGTGTACCGATGCCCGACCGCGCTGGCGGTCTTGTGGAATCCTATGGATTCAGTTGGGTTGCTGCTCCTGGCGGGGGAGTTGGGGATTTGTTACCTTCTACCTTTTCCCTGCTCTCTTGTCGTTGTCAGCTGGATTTATGGAATGGCATCATTTCACGTGGTTTCGAGCGTCTCACCTCCGTGTTGCGGGTGGTAGTTGCGAGACCGGGCCAGCCTGCGCCCAGCCTGCCTCGCTTCTTAACGATGTTTAAGCCTAGGCGGGCTCGCGGTTCGCTGTGCTATACCCCTCTGAACCTAGAGTTCTGCCCGGTCTTTAGCGTTTGACGCTGAGGGGTGGTCTTCGGTCCCAAGATAAGGCGGAGGGACCGTTGGCTCGGGCGTCCGGTGCTCCGATGGGGGGTGTGCCGGTGTCCCCTGGTTCCCCTGGTCGCTGCTTCCCCTGTTTAGGCGCGGCCTCGCTCAGGGCGTATCCCTTCGGACTTCTTGCGACTGCGGCGGATGCCGAGTTGCCAGCGTCGGCCGGGCTTGTCCACGGTGGCGTCCCCACTGTGGCTTGCCCCCTGTGGCCTACGGCTCAGGTTCTGCTTGTCTGGGGCGTACCTCATGCCTGTTTGTCTTCGGGGCGGGGGCCCAGATAGCTATTAACGCTTATGGAACGTTGCCTAGTATTATTGAATATGAACGTTGTGTCTACATTAAAATGTTTTAGTATGATGTTGATAGATTCATATTCATTGGATCAGTAGATCCGTGGGGCGGACGGACGCCAATAGGGGTGTGGCTCCGCCCCCCTCCCCCCCCCCCCCCCCCCCCCGCTCGTTTATTTCCGGTGGCGCAGGAATGCGAGGCAGTAGCTGGGGAGGATCGCTGAGGCTCCGCGACTTAGCTCCCGAGGGCGGGCGGTCGACGGCCTGGCCATTTCAGTCAAGCGATCGTGGTCGTTTTTTGTGGGACCGACTCCCCGGTGCTGTTGACCCTGGCTGCTTCGGTGGGCCCTGTCGGGGTGACCGTTTGTGCGCAGGCCTTCGAGGAGGAGATCGTTGCTGGTCTCTTGTCTCGGTGACGGCGCGTTCGCTCTTCGGTTGTCGGTGTTTCCGGCATCGTTTCAGAGCATCGCAGCCAGGGCTGATGAGTTGGAAGTCCGTCATCGACGTCGGGTGCTGGCTCTGTCCGGGCCATACCCCTCGTAGTGGGGTGTTCGAGTCGTGTGCAGTCTCGTTCGTGTGTTTTCACGGGCAGCGGATTCGGGGGGGGGTCAGCTTCGACGGCAGGTCGAGAGGCCCCCGGGTAGATCCGGATGTCCCCTGTTATAATTTGTTTATACTTAAGGGGGCCCCCCTGCATTGTTCAGCTATGTGATTGACTTCTGTCGATGTAGGCATGGTGGGGGGAATTAAGCTCAGTAGTTGAGCTTTCGACTGCAGTTCTGGAGGTCCCCGGTGTAGTTCCGGATGCCTCTCCACGTGAATTACTTGATTGTTACCCCCTGGCCGCGGGAGATCCTCTGGCTATTCGAAGTCGAAAGGAGGGTTTTTTCTCCTCGGTGCGAACATGGCTCCGTTTTCTCCTAAGCGGCCCCTCTTTAGGGGAGCGGGAGAAATACAGAGATATTAGTGTATATGTTTTTACGTATGTGTAATGTTCATTGATTTGGATATGCTCATTTAGTATGAACATGGTTGTAAAGGACCGAACAATGTTCCCCCTTTCCCCTAAGCGGTTTCTCTTTAGCGGCCCCCCCTGGGTGAGCTGGAGAAATATAGAGATATAAGTGTATATGTTTGTACGTTTGCATGATGTTCATTGAATTGGATATGCTCATTTAGTATGAACATGGTTATTAAGGGGTGATCAATGTTCCCCCTTTTCCTCTTTAGCCGCCCTCTGCGGGGAGTTATATATAGATACGGTTTTTGTATTTAGGTATGCGGGAGCATATGGGTGCCTATGTTTATCGAATTGATTTATTTTTATTCGGTGTTAACATGATAACAAAGAAGGCATCTTGGGCGGCTGGATATAGTTTTGGGGTATGGCCGCAATTCTATAGTGGTTCTTTTTTTGTCGCCGTGTCGGGCAGGTCGGTTGACCTCAGCACGCTGTGAATGTTATGCTTGCCTGGCTAGTTTCGGGCTTTGATTGTCTTTCGCGAGTTCCTTCCGCGACGATATATGTTCCTACGCCAGTTTCGTCGGCGGTACGTTATAGTACTTCTGACCGACGTTTGGGTTGTGCATAGTTTATGTATACGACAGGGCCCTTGATTTGTTCTCGGGCTCGTGTCAGCCCATTTGAGCCCTTCCCGCGCTTTAGCGGGACTGCGGAGGTTGTGGTGCGTGATTGTTTTCACCACGAGCGGCGCGATCGGCGCCGCGGTGACCTGGATGCAGTGCCTTGTTCGGTTCGGGGATCGAGTGGTTCTCCCCCGAGGACATTGGCCCGATGCTAGAACATCGGGACAATATGTAGCGCCATCATGCGGCTTGTTGGGAGCGTTGGTCAATGTTATTCTACCCTCTGTGGCATTCGGTGAGTGGGCTATAGGGCTGGTGTCGTGGTGAATTGTTGAATATATTGCTATATTGAATGTGGTTTTATGCAGCTGCTTGTTTTATTTCCACTTTGTGTAAGAGGCATTTAACGCTTGGTGTGTCGTTAAATTTTAGTGCCCGGCAGTAGGATCCTTGACACAGTGCTATACGTGTTTGGACTCTAGGCCGAATCCAAGGCAATATGGTCGTGAGCTCCGTTTATTTATAATTGTGGAGCTCTGAATTCACTTGTTTATTAGCTCATTGAATTTATTGGGCCCTGGCCGCGCAGGCGAGGTGTTGGGGCCCTTGATTTGAGCTCCGGTTACATTTTTGGAGCTTCAGATTCTTTTGTTTTATGACTTTGATGTTGTCGGGACCTTCCCGCGCTGACGGTCGTTAGGGTTGCGGCCCCGGCGATCGGTTGGCCATGCCGCCCGCGATCTAGGGCTCGCTATAGCGACGGTTCACTTTTGCTTCCCGCCCCGGCCCGCGGCCGCGCCAGCGGGCTAGCTAGGGCGGGATTGTTATGTCGTGCCGATTGTTTATGCATGACAATTGTCTTCTTCCGTCGGGCGCGTAGCTCTCTCCCGCGCAGCTCTCTCCCGCGCAGTGGCTAGGAGAGAGATATTCTAGTCCTAGTGTCATTTGCTAGGTCACGCCTGCGGGGAGGCTTCTCTTCCCGTTGTCGTTTCCGTTCGCGTTATCTTGCGACTTCCCTGGCCCTGCCATGGATATTCTGATTTCATGGCGCGGGTCCGGTGTTTCTCATGGAAGAAGCCGTTTAGGGGGTTCCCCCATCGGCATCCCTGGCCTTGTGGAAGAGTAGATGATTGTGGGCATTGTTATTCCCACTCCCTTGATCGTTCGATGGGACAGTGGGGTTTTCCAGGGGACTTTTGCGTTAGTCTGAACGACTCAACTCTCATCCTTATGTTCTCAGTGGCTTATTGTCGATAGTTTCTTGGGATGCAATGGAGTCGGGCAAGCGTTTATGTTGCTTGGTTTCCAAGTTTTGGTTGAGTATTTGCAGTATGTTGTTGACACCGATATGTCTCAGGTTTGGGTAGTTCTCACTACCGCCCTTTGCCATGATGGTGTTGGGTGTCGCCTCCAGTGTTGTTGCTGCCGTTGCGTCCTTAATTGGCCGACATCGAGCAGGTAGTTTTGGGCGCTAGTTTCGTTTCGCAGTGGTGAGAGGGTGCGTGGCCTTGTTGCCCTATGGATAGGGTGACATACTGTGTAGTGTATTGGATAGCGACCTTGACTTAGTCACTCAGGGTCTCGAGTTCAACCCTCTCTCAATCTCTTTAAGACATCTGACTGCGAATCAGGGACTCCAGGTTCGCGTCCTGGCAAGGTCGCCACTTTAGGTAGCGCTCTATTGTGAGTCAATAGGGTGCCTTTATTTATTTTTCATCGCCAGGGAAGGTTACGCTTGGGGGGCTCGAGGATTGTTTTAGTCTGTCTCTTGCCCTGCGGCCTGGTCTGATGGTTTGGCCATTGTCGGGGAGGCCATCCCCGGCCTTGTTGCCTGCTCTTAGCGTTGTGGCCGCTGTTCGGCAGCCGGCAGTGCAGGGTGGACTCTCTGCCCGAGCGGCAGAGCTCGTTTGCCCTCCTCTAGGGAGTTGCCTGGCGGTCGTACAACTCTCGGTTATTACGCTTCAAGAAGTGATGCGTCATTAGCTTCTCCGTTGCTTCTGTAGCAGAGTTAGCTGGTTTGTTGTTTGAGCTTTTCGACGAGGGCATCCTGAGCGTCGTTCAGGTGCTATTGGTCGGCCTCCGGGACCGTGCTCAAGGGTTTTCTCGAGCGAGTTTGATTTCTCGCATCGTGCAGGCCTCCTTTCTTACCGGCCTCCTTCTCGTCGTCTAGTGCCGTCTTGCATGCCGTGTGCCGGCGTTTTCGTCGGTCTGAGTCGATAGGTTGAGGTGCCCGGGCCGCATGTGAAGTGATTGTGCCGGGTTAGGCCTTGGCCCTGCCGTCGTTTCGTGTCCATGATGCATGGACGGTCGCGGTTTCCTGGACCCCCTCGCCGGAGTGCCGGTGGAGGGTCCCTGGGGACCGCCTTCTGGGCTTCATCCTATGCCTCCCTTCTTGGTTCTCCGTGACATGGTAGCTAGTAGGTCGACGTTGCTGTGGCAGCGCTGGCTGCTGGGTCCGCATTGCGGTGTTCTCGACCCCTCCCCCTCACAGTAATTGTCTTACTGGGTTGGGTGTTGGTCTGTAGTATTATACATATGTTAAAGGGGGCAGGTACTAGATCTTGTACTGGATTAGATGAATCATTAGTGATTTCATTATCCATTAAAGATTAGTACCTGCCCCCTTTATAAGTACCCTCCTGTCCTCCCCGCGTCGAGGGATTCGCTTATTTTATGATGATTGGCCAGATCTCGTCGTAGAGGGAGTGAAGGGCTTGGGGGCTTGGGCCAAGGCATTTTAAAAAAGGGGTGTTTTTAGCGAAAGGCTTTTCTGTACATTCAGAGAATATACATATGTTAAAGGGGGCAGGTACTAATCTTTAATGGATAATGAAATCACTAATGATTCATCTATTAGATATCAAAACATAATCCTGATGTAAGGTATATTGGATTTTCTTTAATTATTATACAGGTACTTTTGGAAAAGGTTTTTACTTGTTTAATAGTATGTACATATTAACACAGTACTCATTATTATGTAGTAACACATTGTTGATTAACCACATTTGTAATTTTGTATACATAAGGTAAACAGACAGACCGTTTTTGAAGTACATTTCCATTACCCCAATCATAAGACAGGCAATGAAGGTATTTTAAACCTTACTAAAGATGCGGATTTATGATGTTACATTTGGAATCAGTGTGTTTGAAGAAGTTTATTAAGAAACACAGAACCTTGAAGTATTGTTAACATTGTTTACGGTTATTGAGATTATTTGATAGGAACACTGTTAATGCTTATTTTGTTATTCACATGAGCTGGCAAAAAGATTGCTAGGATTCCATACATATTTTGATTACAACATACAATGAAGCACAATGAAACACAAAAGTGAAATTTTATGTGTACCTTTATTAACAATGATCAGCAGATACATATGTTTGTTCATAACAGAAAAGTTATATTTCAAGTTTGTTTGTTACATTATAAATAACACAATTTCGTATGTTTTTAAGATTGTGTATGAACGATTATAAAAATGTATAAGTGATTGCAAGTTGAAACTTTTTATAATGGAAACAGTGATGATTGTACTTTTCTAGCCGTATTTCAAAACTTTACAAGTACGACATTGAAAATAACTTTACTGGAATGCTTATAATGTTTTAAATATGCTCACAACAATTGCAAGAAAGTGAGGCTATACCACCTTTGTCATATTGAGTGATATGGAATTTCTTAAAGACACATGGTATTAAGTAACTTTCTACCTGTCAAAAGTGTTTTAAAATTGGCAGGGGGGAGAGTTGTTATGTATTACTAAGTTGTATACACCATTGGCGTTCCATATATTGTATCTGTTGGCCTTCCATAGGCTCAGTTGTTGTTGCTATGAGCTTGGATTAAAGATGGCACCATGTAACGTAAACCATGAGTGACCGTGGTCGTTCTTTGAGTGATTAAGAACCCAACAGTAGCCTAGTCGGACAAGTAAAATCAAGACATGGCAAAGTTTAGTGGCCCCAAAACAAGAATAGGTTGTCCCCAAATAAAGAAAATCATCAACATTTCGGGTCTTTATGGTTGCCAAGTCGGGCGAGTAAGATTTATTGGCCTTGGTGAAATTTTGGTCATTGCCAATTTTACTCTCTGTGTTTATACAGTCAAACCTTTTCTAGCAACCCCATGTCTATAAAGACCACTTGTCTTGTTTCGGTAGAAAACGGTTTACATGTTACTTAACAAACCTGTGTGTCTATAACCTGCTTATTCACGCTACATTTTATGTCTCCCTTGGGCAGTCTTCATCTAGATAGGTTTGACTATATTACTTTGATCTCTTTCTTCGAAGGGAGTGGATGGGGGGAGGGGGGGGGGGTAAGTGGTAAGTAGGGAGGGGTTCACTAACTTCCACATGGGGGCAACTACCCCCCCCCCCCCCACCCCCATATGCCTTCATCCCTCTACCTATGCCAATGAAGTACTCTAGATAAATCATAGTTGAATGGGGGGGGGGGGGGGGGGTAAGGGATAAGTAGGGAGGGGTGCACTAACCATCCACATGGGGGCAACTATCCCCCCCCCCCCAACAAAAATGCCTTCATCCCTGTAGCTATGCCAATGAAGTACTCTAGATAAATAATAGTTGAATGGGGGAGGGGGGGGGGGGGGGTAAGGGATAAGTAGGGAGGGGTGCACTAACTTCCACATGGGGTTACCCCCCCCCCCCCCCCCATTTGCCTCCACCCCTCTACCTATGCCAATGAAGTCCGTCCTTTAGATAAATACAAGTTGAAGGCAAAAGAGGAGCAGAGGGTTGAGAAGCTTACGTCCCTGACTACTTGGTCATTTGTGAAGATCTGCTTCGACTGTTTTTGCTGAACGTCGTTGATCCAGTTTTTTGTTTTCCTTTTCTGCATGGAGAACTCTTAAAAGAGAACATGATATTTATTGTTATTTTAATGTTATTATTGTTTCGTAGGCTGCTTTTTGGAGCTTGCTTTCCACTTATTGGCTGAGTTTTCATAACCCTTCAAGTTCTCCACATGGAATACTTGAAAGATACTCAAAATGTATTAGTACAAAACTATTTTTATATTTCTGATCACTTGTCTTTTCATTAAATTTGTTATGCCCAGGAATATATTTTGTTTTGCTTTTTACATCATAAGATCTTTAAAAAGTGATGCTTGCTCCTTTCGCGGGTTGTCTTTATATATATATATATTTTTTTTTATCCACTTTGCATGTTTAAAGGGATCTAGTAACTCTGTTGACATGTGCAAAAAGTGATGAAGGGTTGATGCAATGTATATTGTTGTTATCTCATATGTCCACAGGGTATTGTTTCAAGTCAAATGGACATTGCATGGCCAAGTAATGAGCAAAAATGCAAAGTGATATTCACTAACTCACTGCACTCACTTTGTACACGGTTTCAAAACTCCGGGGGAGTTTTTCTCGTACATATCTTTGTAACGAAAGGGAAATTTGAAAAACCGAAACCGGTCCCATGATTTTATTGTTAATACGAATACAACAAGGTATAAGGGAACCGCTAGAATAAAAAAGATTATTTTGAGGATTTGGACAATGTTACTTAGTCCCTTTAATAAGAATAAATTTACTGATCTATTTTCTCTGGGTAGATAAATGAAATCGCAGAAATTGTTTATAGAAGATGTCATCTTTTTTTCTTTAGTATGAGGAGCATTTTTAATTAGCATTTATTTATTGATTTCTTGTATTACATGAGAACTATTCCTTGTTATTTTCTTATCTTAAGAACTAAGAAAGTATCATGTGATCATTCTACTACAGGTATTGTTTTTTCTCTCTCTTTCAGGGATGGATAATGGAAGTGGCAGAATTGGTGCACCCCTATCTGGATAAATTCAAGACAATGTGTTGAAATCAAACTGACAGCATTTATTTATCTGTTTTGTGTATCAACTGTACTCTTATTTCTTGTAAGATATATATCCTATCTTAACATCTAAGAAATGAGAAGTTGTTTGTAATCTTTCTCATGTACTGCTATTTTTCTCTCTTTTTCAGGGATATTTATATGTTGAAGCGGAAGAATTGGCACTACTGTATCATGTGCTCTTTCTGATGTATTATTGTCTTTTTTCATCTCTTTCTTTCAGGGCTGGTTAATAGAAGCGGCAGAATTGGTGCACCTTATCAGAATAATTTGTTTACAAATTTGTGGAAAACACAGGGACAGCATTTATTTGTGTATTATCTGCTACATTGTATTTCCTGTTATTTCCTATATATTTAGAACTATTAAGAAGTATCATGTCCTCTTTCTGATGTATTATTATCTTTTTTTTAATCTCTTTCTCCATTTTTCAGGGCTGGTTAATGGAAGCAGAAGAATTGGCGCATCCGCATCGGAAAAATTCCAGGAAAGCTAAAGGACAGCCTCCGAAACCGCCGAGCCCGATGTCAAAAGGTCTCCTCATCCATATACATGGGGCGGCTTTGTCGCTCACACGTCAAAATCACACGAGGTAGGAGCTGTTGTTGTAGATGTTTTGTTTGCTGTGTGTTTATTTATTGTTAGTGACCTAGATGTTGTTAATTTTGTGGATGTTTTTGTTGTTGTGTGTTTATTTGTAGTTTTAGAGACCTACTTTCTTTTAACCTGACATAATTTATACATGGGGGTATAGTAGCTTTGTGATGCACACGTCAAAATCACACCAGGTGGGAGTTTTTGTAGATGTTTTGTTTGCTCTTATGTGTTTTGCATTTTAAGTTAATTAGAGACGTGTGTTCTGTGCAATCGAATGAGTTTATACATTATGTAGGGGTTGTTGTTTTTGTAGATGTTATTGCTTTGATCGTTTAGAACCTGATTGTCTATGAACTTGGAGGATTAAATACATTGGGGCAGCTTTGTGGCTCCCATGTCACAATCATGCGAGGTGAGAGTTGTTGTTTTAGATGTTTTGTTGGCTGTGTGATTTTAGTTTTGGAGACCTACAGTAAAACCAACAATTATTTGGACACCCTGAAAAATAGGAAACTAACTATTTTGATAATTTTTCAAAAATGGTCT